>SOPF01025762.1:52171-177573 GCA_012979155.1 Hypericum perforatum
GCACCAAAAACACAACTCATATGATGGTTGTCGTATCCAATGAATAGCCATACAAACTATCGAATCATGATAGTGTAAACCATCGAATCACAACATCAAAACCATTGAATCACGACATAAAAACTATCGAACCATAACATGTAGACCATCGAACCAGAGCATGCAGACCATCGAATCACAACATGCAGACCATCGAATCACAATATCAAACTATCGAATAACATCATACAAACCATTAAAAAAGGAACAACAAATCATCAAAAACATGAATAGCAGACCATCAAAAAAAATAACAGCATACCGTGGAAAATAATAATAGCAAACCATTCAAACAACAGATAGTTTTTTTATAGGGTTAATTACCCTCAGGTCCCTATATTATTGACGATTTTGTAATAGGGTCCCTGTGTAATTTGAATAAGATTTAAGGTCCTTATTTTTTGAATCAATTTTGGTCTCGGGTCCCTAAAGTAACTAAGGCTGATGTCAGCAATTTTTTTATCACTAAAATGACTAAAATACCCTTAGATAAAAAATAAAAATTGCACCTTCTTCAACCTAATATTATTCATCTTCTTCTTCAACTTATCTTATTTCATACCCAGAAAATACAACCCATCCAAACTATACAGATCGAAGATAATATACGAAAAACTCGAAGATATTCCGAATCCAGACAAGTCTTTGGTCTGATGCATTAAAAATCTCTCTCCCTCTTCGCACTTTTCTTCCTCGCCCATAAAACTCCAAACAAAAAACTCAAAATTTGACTGCGACGGAAATTCTCAATGAGGTCAAGGAGTCGAGGCTCAATCGAGATGATTATGGGCTTCCTTTATCCTCTTCTTCTCCCTCTTATGAAACCCAGTAACTTAGTCTCTCTTTATAAAAAGAACCCATTTAACCAAAACCCATAAAAGTTCAACAAATCCTAAAAACAAATCGCAGAAACGAAGTCTCTAGTCGGTGGCTACACGCGCCGAGCTTCTTCTTCTTTACATCCCTAAGATTTCCATTATCTGGGTCTATTTATATGTGTAGCTTTCAAGGAAGTGGAAGCCCTGACATAAAGAATTAGTTCCCGATGAACCCGTAGAGGTCACTGGAACCGTCGTAGAACACGAATCTACCCTCGAATGGGTTGTTGTCCATGACGAACTAGATCCATGCCCCATCTGAATAAAGCCAACGGGGAGGAATCTGCCATCGACGGGGGAGGAAAAAGGAAGATGTTGCTAAGTAATTTTCACGGTGCCGATGTTGGATTTGGTTACAGCGTAGGATATGGGTTCGACGTCGGGTGGGGTTTCAAAGGCATGCCTTTGAACTTTCTGGGTTTTTTGGGTTTTGAAGGTTGAAGGTTGGTTTTTTGGGTTTTGAAGGATGAAGGTTGGTTTTCTGGGTTTTGGAAGTGCCTACAGGAAAGCGTAGAGTAAGTGTTCTTCTTCTTTAATTTATTTTTTTAATTTTTTAATTGCAAGGGCATAAATGTCATTTCCAATGTAAAAAAAAGAAAAACTTTGGTGATGACGTCATGCAAGGACCACTAATCAATATTTTATTAAAAAACAGGGGTCTTATATCTTATTCAAATTACACAGGGACCCTATTACAAAATCGTCAATAGTACAGGGACCTGAGGGTAATTAACCCTTTTTTATAATTCAATGATTCAAACTACTAGAAACTAGCAGATGCAATGATTTGCATTGGAACAGAGATTGAAATCAGTAAGAGGTTCATACCTAATGGACGATAATTTTTATTTGTTCGAAATGTTGTGTCAAAATAAATGGCATCTCCAAAATAGTTATAGTCACTCCTCATCCTTCTATTAGCCCAAAAAATGTTTGCTATCCTTTCTTCATTGTCCACTTCTAACTCATAAAAAAAGGGTTCATCGTACGCCCTCATTCTAAAGTATTTAAGTAATGCGGTAGCTTTACCAGGCTTCATCAATCTTTGTCTCTGTTTCCCAAGATGATTCTTCAAATCAAAGTAGAGAAAACCCAGATATTTCTGCCACCAGTATTTAGTGCCATCAGTTCATATGATGATCTAAGTGATATAATGGTATCACAGTTCATGTGGGCCATATGTTGGTGGAGAGAGTTGATTGATTGGTTAGATCTATGCATATGGGAGCAATCAGCTGAGTGCAACACGTGATCATTATACTCCACAATCCATTTGTCTATGAGAAATGCTCCTTGCTCAAGGGAGTACTTGAAATAGATCATTGCCATGCAACCAAGTTGGGTCTCTTTTTGTGTGTAAGGGTGAGCATTTTCTTCCTTCTGTTTCTTACTTGGTCACCGAAATCCCTCCTTGTTGCATAAAGTTGGATGTAGAATATCATTTCCTTGCCATTTATCATCCTCGTTTTTTGATACCTACAATGCACACCAAAACCTTTTTGGTTCACATAAGATTCGTAAAACTCTTGTAGTTCTTTAGGTGTTTGAAACTACATTTGTCTCCATATTTCTTCTCTCTCAAAGTGCTCTCAATTCTGAACTACAAACCATTGAACAACAACATAAAGACCATCGAATAACAATATCCAAACTATCGAATCACGATATACAGACCATCAAATAATGGCATACATACCATCAAATAACAACACCAAACTATAAATCACACTGCATGAGCTATTGCATTTGCCAATTTCGTAATTGTCGTGGTCAATGTGATCTCTGTCTCCATCGTCGCCATCAATAATGTGCTCACTATCTCCATCATCAGCATCTCAAACATTGCTATCTCCGCCATTGCCAACCTGCTCTCTATCTCCATCATCACCATATCCATCATTGTCGTATCCATTATCGTCGTCTCTGCTGTCGGCAACCTTCTCTCTATCTCCATCGTTGGCAATATTGTCATCGTCTCCATCATCGATAACCTTCTCTCTGTCTCTACCATTGTCATCTTCGCCATCGCCGTCTTCTTCGTCACTACCATTTCCGCTGTTGCCATCTCCATCGCCATCGTTGGGGGGACAAAGAGCTGGGAGAATGGTAGAATGGGAGCTAGTATATTTTGAAATTTGGAGGTTTTTTCTAGGTTTTCTTTTTAGCTGGAAGATTTTGAATTTGGAAATTTTTTCAATGGGCCTTATCCGGTCCATTAGATCAGCAAGCTTAGCCCAGTTTTTTTTCAATGGTCATAAAGACCATTATGCCCCCACATGTATAGTGTCCAGAACCATACTGTACACGGTGTTCCTGTACCAAATCGGGACTCATCTAAAGTATAAAAGTTAGTTTGATTTGTCCAAACTTATTAAAGAATTTTAGACATCCAGAGCTAAGAGTTCAATATCCTAATTGACCTCCGAAGAGGAAGAATTGAGGCAATCAACTACTCTAGCTTGTTGTTCCACTCCACCATGGAGCGTGAGAATGGTAAGTTTTCTTAACTAGTATTCATTAAGTTTTGTTTGCAGTTTAACAACTAATTTGTCGTAAGAGAATTGATTTTAACAAAAAAAATTTACCAAATACAACTACGTTATTTGGGATTTGGTCAATGAGAATCCTAAGTGTTTAATGTAACACTTAAATTGTAAGTAACACATTTAAGATTTTTTTATTTGGTGTTACTGTTCACCCAATTTTACGAATTTGGTACCCAATTTTTTTTTATCAAAATGGTGTTTATTTCTCCAAAAACCAGATTTAAAATCTGGATTGACCGAAAACTAGGTTTTTTATTTGACCAAACCATAAACCGAATAAAAAACCAGATATTTGATTGACTAATTAAAAATCCACTTATACCAAATGTCGGGTGTTTTACCCAGTTTTTGGTCCAAATGACTAAAAAAACCAGCATTTGGTTAGCCAGATTTTTAACCACCCACCCGACCGAAGCTCCCTCCCTAATCTCTTCTTCCATTTTTTCTCAAAATCCTTCCTCTCCACCCACACCCACACCCATGGCCACCCACCTCCGACTAGCCCAGCCCCGGCCAACTCCCTTGGCCGACCACCTCTCTTGGCCATTTGGTCCATTAGTCGGCCCAGACTTAGCTTGGTCCCCCAGACAATATGCCTCTCCCAGCTCATCTCGAGCGCCTCCCGAGCTCGACCCATGCGTGTCCAAACCTACTCAACATCAGGTATGGTTTGTTAAGCTTAATGATTAATTTTTTAATTAATTAGTTGTAAATTATGTTAATTAGTGTTTAGTTGAATAATTAAAAGTAAAATGTGTTGATTAGGATTAGTTGAATAAATATGTTGATTTGGATTAGTGGAATTGGGTTAAATTATGTTAAATTCTTGGTTAATATGTTTTGGTTGAATTATGTTGAATATTTGGTTAATATGTTTTGGTTTAATTATGTTGAATTTTTGGTTACTATATTTGGGTTGAATTATGTTGAATTTTTGGTTAATATGTTTTGGTTGAATATGTTAAATTTTTGGTTAATATGTTTTGGTTGAATTATGTTACATTTTTTAATATGTTTTTGTTGAATATGTTAATTTTTGGTTGAAAATATTTAAATTTTGTTTGACAATGTTGAATTATTTTTTTATTTTTTGGTTAAGTTGACTTTTGTTGAATTATAATTTTGTAGAATGTGTTGAATTAAGTTGAATCATAACTTGATTATTGTGATATGTTTGAATAATTACATGACAATTAAGTTAAATAGGTTTGGTATGGTTTTGGTGAATAATTAGTACATTTGTTAAAAAAATATAGTTGCTTAGACATGTCGTCACTGGGTCACAGAGAGATATTTGGTGATGTAGGTCCTTCAGATAAGACGTTACTAAAGCGGCAAGAAGTACATTGGTCACAAGCTATTTGGAATGCAGAAATTTCTAGTGGTGGTGATGATTTTGATGTGAAAGCCGTTTTGAAAATCTATCGGCAACGATAGAAACCAAAGCTAGTGTCGAACATGGCATTCTTTGCGTATATGGAGTCAGCTAGTTTTTTGGACGTTTGGCACATTGGTCATGTTATGATCGAACCAGCTATGATTATAGCACTAGTGGAGCGTTGGCAGCCAGAAATGCATATGTTTCACATGCTGGTTAGGGAGATGACCATTATGCTTCAAGACGTAGCGGTGTTGTATAGACTTCCTATTGAAAGTCTCCCACTAATGGGATAGCAGATACCTATCGACTAGGAGGATTTATGTATGCAGTGCTTTGGTAGGAGCTCGAAGGATACACCAGGCTCGGTTACTAGTAACAGCATTGCAATCTGCTAGTTTGAAGAGTTCTACGAACCTACCAACCTAGCCAACAATACTGACGATCATATTGTACATCAGTATGTATGGGCAAGCATTCTACGTCTGATTGGCTATATTTTATTTGCTGAGATGGCTGAGTCAAGGGTCAATACTTGTTGGTTGCCGATTTTGGTGGATTGTGATTCTATTGGCATATATAGCTAGCAGTGCTTGTCTTGCCCATCTATATAACCAACTATGCCATGCCACTGATCAGACTAGTGTTTGTATCATTGGAGATCTCGCCCTTGTTTGCTTATGGGCCGCTGAAAGGATCATCCCATTATGACCAGTCATTAAAGATCTGACAAACTAGAATTTGGTCAAGAATTGGGCATCAGGTAATAATAAACTACTTGGACTTGGTGTTTATATGTTTAGAGTTTATGAAAAAAATAGTTAACACATAAAGTTATTTTTTGAAGGTGGGCTAGAAGGATAGATCGGCGCCAGTCGAAGAAATGTATGATCGTGACAGTATATCGACAACTATTAGATGAGCTCAAGGACGAAGATGTAAGTTTATCTATGAATTTTAATTTATTTTTTGTGTGTACAAACATTTTGCATAATCATATGAAATGTACCTTTTCTTATAGGTTATCTGGGTTTCGTATTCCGAAGCCATTATTGGGTCCTTGCCAGCTTTGGTTTGCCAATATCAGCGGTTATGGTTGACGCGTGTGTCTCTGATATCCTAATCGAGTGCTTAGATAGCTTGGCTATGTCTAAGGTATTCCGCATCCACCAGAGCCAAATGATGGGATGCATAGTATGGCTTTAGGTAGCCATGGTCAGGTTGGAACAAAGTAGGATGAAGTCTTTGCATTCCACGTAAAGCTGTGGAAGGATTTCTGTCATAACTTTATCTACCCTTCAGGTCTACCGATAGAGCACGGCAAAATCCATTACCACAATGGGTATATGGATTGTACAGGTTGCATTCATGGTGCTTCATCAGTCATGCGGGAGCCATGCTTTAACGGAATGTAAGTACCCATTTTTTTATTGTTATTTAACTTATGATTATTTCGGTATGAACATATTACAAGTTGTAATAGGTTTGTCATTTTTTAGGCGGATGTTGTTGAGCATATACGGTACTCATCTCAGGGTAATCCATAAATTTGCTCCTTATCTGAGGTTGTGCTTCAGTTTGTTGGTGAGGAGCATCGGTATATAGACATACCTCAGGCCCAGTAGGTTCCACCCTAACACCCCGCATTCTACTACAATATATGTGAGTCAGAGAGAATGCCTATTGTAAGGCGAAAGCAGAATATGTTCAGTAGGAGAAAGAAGATGCTAGTAGGTGAACCTGTGCCTTACACTGATGTTCCCCCATGTAGTGGTCGAACTACCTGGGTCAAGGTTCACAGGCCCATATGCCAGTGCCAGAATCACCAATGAGTGTGATGCTCCCCACGCTAAGGTCTTAGAGTCAACAGACGGTGTATCTAGCATCAGTGCCTTACATGCAGCACTCACCTCTTAATATTGGTGGGTCTAGCTCGTATATACCCCAATAGACCTTTTTGCAGCCTTTCCAAAGGTATGTCTGTTATTTTTATTATGACCTATGTGATTATGTTTTTTGTAGGTAATTTTGTTTAAATATTATGTTGTTTTTCCAGTGGTAGTTTCAACGGAGGGCTTTATGGAGAGCAGATAAGTTCGAACACTCTTTTCAACCCTGAGTACCCCAGGTTCGATAATCCAAGATTGCAAATATCTACAGATTTTCCAGTACCCGAGTTCTAGTAGTAGGGCCCTCGGTCTTACCAACAGCAAGGCCTTTTATCTTTCTAGCAGTAGGGCTCTCTGTCTTTCTAGCAGTAGGGCCCTCTATCTTATCAGTAGCAAGGCCACCCGTCTTAGCAGCAGTAGGGCCCTTTATCTTACCAGCAGTAGGACCCTTCATCTTTCCAGCAGTAGCCTATATGTGTTCGGCCATAACTGCTAGGAAACACACCTGCGAGTGGCTTGTAAAGGTAAACTTTGTAATTATAAAAGTACAAATGGAGTTGTTTGGTTATTAATTTGTCTATTATTTTATTCACATGCAAAATTTTTTAATTCCTTATTCAGATATAGTTAGCAGTTCAGTTCAGAGTATGACGAGAGTAACGCTAAAACTGAAGAAGATCCGTCTGACACTACGTCCAATAAAGGAGAAAGGGATAGACTGCGTGATAGGCAGCCACTTTGTAAAGGGGTAAAGACAAATAGAGGTACATGTTCTTCAGGAAGAAGAGGGATCCAAAGAATGATAAGGGGCTCCGAAGAAGGATAAGGCTAAAAAAAAGTAAGAACACTAGATTGTAATACTTGTCAAACATTTGTGATGTTATGAAAGGCATTAGATGTACCTACTATTATGAATTATAATTATTTCAACTTTTGTTTAAAAAGTCCTTTCAGCGCAAATAGTTAGCAGTTCAAAAAAGTAATGCAACATAAACACATTTCAAAGTTCATAACATAAAGGCCATTCCACTACAGTTTCATCAGAAATGCCTTTACAACATTCTTATGTTGGACATCAAGACCTTGAAAACATTTGGTTGATCCTTTGGTACAATCGACTATCAACAACGCTTAGTCGATCCTGAGCTTTCTTCTTCTTTTATTGGAAAGACCTTGAAAACATTTTCTTTGCCAACATTAAGACTATTTAATTGTCTGCAAGTCCAGTTGACCTTCACCTACAAAATTTAGATTTGTTAGGATAGTTTAGGCACACTCAGACGGCTATATAAAGTGCACAACATATTAAAGGCTTACATTCAGAAGAAGGAGAACACACCCCAGATGTATGGTCCTCGTTTTATCATCTATAAAACCATGACACTCACCCAAATCGTCCTATACAACAACCACAATATTAGTACAAATTTGTAAGTAATATTAAAGTCTATCTTAAGCAACAAAGGTCATAGTATATACCTTAAAATCTGCAAAGTAATGACCGTCGTAATAGGGATGCATACTCTAACACTCACCCGAATCGTCCTATACAATAAGCATAATATTATTACAATTTTGTCAGTAACATTCAAGTCTATTTTAAGTAATAAAGGTCATACTATATACCTTAAAATCTACAAAAAAGAGACGCATACTCAGAACAAGCACAGCCATCATCTGACAAAATTGTAAAATCATTTATTAGCAAACCATAATAACAAAATTAACTACAATATATTTTATTAACATTATATCTTTGATGATACAGTCATATTGGGTGTGCTTGAATTTGTTAAGTGAAGTCTCAAGAAATACTAATGTCTTCTTGTAAGTCAAACTTGTATACAAAAATATGTACATATTAATTTGTATATTACTTCTCGTGAATTAACTATGAATAAATTCATTACAAAGATAGTCCGTGGCATACATCTACGCATCAGGCTCACCAAATAATTCTTTGAGCGCCTTCTTCTTCGCTTTTGCTTCTTTCTTAGCCTTGACCTTCGCTTTCTTAGCCTTGGCTTTCGTTACTGGGTCAACGTAACCTGGTGATGACCTTGTAAGATGTCTAAAGATACTGCCAAACATTGAGTCATAGCATTCCTGCATGTCTTTGCTTGGTACATGGATGATAAGAGGTGGTGAATGGTACTCGTATTCGTCAGCACCCTTACCATCAGATCCTACATGACCCTTACCATGCCTGCTCATGTCTAAATAATTGAAAGAAAAATAAGCAACATCAAACGACCGTGTAAAATATTAACACATATTTTACATAAACATTTGTGTAAAAAATACCACTAAGTTAATAATGCTAGATCACAGACGTACCAGCACACTCATTGACCATGACGTATATAAGTACCAGGTATGTCTGTTGCCCTAGCAGCTACCATAGCTGCAGCCTTTGCTCTAAATTGTAGTTGTTCTTGCTATTTTGGCCGCTCTAAATTGTGCAACAGCAATAATGTCTATACAATTGGCTTTTACATGATCCATACCATATCATATAGTACATTTTACACGCGAAGGTGCTAGGTCCATCTCATTTTGTATTTGGTGCTTCGGTCGACCTCTACCTCAGATAGTTTGTTCATGAGGAATAAGCTTCACAATTGTCTAATCTTCAGGTGTTACCCAATATGCAAGATTTCTAGTGGTACATATAAGTTCTGATAACACAATTGTGTTATCTCCAAACAATAGTACATGTCGACATATATTTTGTAGTCGCTGATGCCCATCTTGATATAACAAGCCATTGCATGTAAACATGGATAGTGAAATGCTTGAAATTTGCCACATTGACATATTCTTCTATCCAGACGCACTCAATTTATGTTCCTATCTTTTCTCGTGCAACGTAATGGTCCAGTCATTACAATAAATCACCTATTTGTGCATTAGATATTGAGACAGTATGCCTTTTAGCTTTCTTCTCCCATTTTTCTAACTTGGCACGGAGCTTACTTGATAATATTATCTCACTAGGAACACACTCTTCAATACACATTATCGCTCTCTTCTAAAAATAATTAGTAAGTTGTGCATAAATCTCTTCAACCACTGCTATCACTAAAAGCTGTTGTGTTCTTTTGAAACTTTGTTAATACACTCCCTAATATTTGTCATCATGTGACCATATCAACATCCGCCATCAAGAGCTAAACTCCATTTAGTTACTTCGGCCTCAATCATCCACTGATAGACCTCTTCATCAACCTGGTAAACTTGACCTAAATAACCATGTAACTTCTTCGGTTGGGCTTGCATTCCTGCACACATTACATTTGATATGACATTATGTTGGATAATCAACTTACCTTAACCATAAAAGGTCTTCGGATAAAAATATTAATACTTACTATCTTCATAACATTCTTCATTGCAAGGTTGTTAAACCTTTTGTTGAGATTACTAGCAACGTGTCTCAGATGTCCCTATCCATGTGCATCTGTCATTGCTTTTGTTATGCTCGAGTGTCAACCAGAAACAACATATATTCCATGTCGGTTGGTGACAACGTGCAACCTTACTTGTTTCATAAACCATAGCCAACTCTTATTGTTCTCTCCTTTGACGATAGCAAACGCTATCAGAAGTATGGCAGTATTACCATCAATAGTAGTAGCGATCAATAAGGTATGTCAGTATTTTCTAGTCAAGAATGTGTCATCAATTTTCATAACAGGCATGCAATGCTTGAAAGCTCAATATAAGGCTTGAAAGCCCAGAGAACTTGACAGAACATCTTTACTCTGGGTGGAAATGGTTCATTGTAATGGTCTATGTGATATGAATCTCAGCTGAAAGATTCACAAACTCGGACCGTCGTTACTTTAGAATGGAATAATAGATCACAACTCACAAAGAACCCATAAGAACTAAGGCACGAATTTGACCTTAACCCACCACAAGAAACTTATGAACCTTGATCCTAAGTCATATCATGCTACAAGCGGGGATGGATGATCCACTTGATAAGTGAAAAGTTTGTTCTAGCCAAGCGACACACTAGCTCATGCAAGAACACACCAAGAGTATCAAAACTCTCATAATTAGCCGAATGCTAGGTATTCTAAATAAAAAAGTGGTCTGTGTTTTATTGCATAAGGATACCTTTATATAGGCTCCAAGGTCTCAAAATATTCCTAAATAATCTAACTCCTAAAGAAGGAGTTCAAAGCTGACCAAAACTCTCCTTCCTAATTTAAAGGGATTCTGGCCGAAATATTCAACTAAGTAGGAAAACATTCTAAATATAGATAACTAATAGAATATCTAATAAATATCACGTCCTAAACATAGTAGATGCAATTCCTAAAATTTAGGGATATATGTCCAAGATAAGCTGAAATTCACTCGCGCATGCATCCAAAGGCAAATCACGTGCATGCTTGCATGCTAAGCTTCTGGAAGGATGCCAATAAGATGCATGGGCTTAACATGGCCTTCTAAGTCGTCCTTGGTCTTGCTTGCATCAACTTGAGTCCAAAAGCTTTGAATGAATCTATTGAGTTTACCTTGAAGCTTCTTGGCTCTTGCTCTTATAATCAGCCCAATAGGTACTTGCATTGCTCTATGCTTGTTGTTAGATGGTCTCACATCATTCCCCCTCTCTTGAAAAGGATTTGCCCTCAAATCTTCGCCTGCATTAAAAGGGCTTAAGTCAGTAACATTGAATATAGCACTTACATTATACTCACAAGACAGGTCAAGTTTGTAAGCATTGTCATTGATGCACTCTAGAACTTGAAATGGACCATCTCCATGAGGTAGCAGCTTGGAGCGACATTGCATAGGAAAACGCTCCTTCTATATATGTAACCAAATCCAATCACCAGGCTCAAAGACAACTTTGTGCCGTCCTTTGTTGGCTTGCCATGCATAGTACTCTGTCCTTTTCTCAATATTTAGCCTTGCCCTCTCATGCAATTGCTTGACAAATTCTGCTTTCTTCTTGCCATTTAAGTTAACATGCTCACTCAAGGGTAAAGGTGATAAATCTAATGGAGTTAACAGATTAAAACCATAAACAAGCTCAAATGGTGAGAATTGAGTAGCAGAATGAACTGAAAAATTATAAGCAAATTCAACATGTGGTAAACATTCTTCCCAAGTCTCAATGTTATGCTTAATAAGTGCTCTCAAAGGTGTAGACAAAGTCCTATTCACAACCTTAGTTTGACCATCAGTTTGTGGATGACAAGTAGTAGAAAATAGTAACTTAGTACCTAACTTGCATTACAAGGTCTTCCAAAAATAACTCAAGAACTTTGCATCTCTATCAGAAATAATTGTCCTAGGCATGCCATGTAACCTAATAATTTCTCTAAAGAACAAATCAGCAATGTTGGAAGCATCATCAGTCTTATGACATGGAATAAAATGTGCCATCTTAGAAAACCTATCCACTACCACAAAAATGAAATCTCTACCACGTTTAGTTCTAGGCAACCCTAGCACAAAGTCCATAGAGATATCAATCCATAGTTCACTAGGTATAGGTAGTGGAGTGTACAAACCATGTGGTTTTACTTTAGACTTGGCTTGCTTATATGTGATGCAATATCAACAAACACGTTCAACGTCTCTCTTCATGTGTGGCCAATAGAAATGATCTTGTAGCATTACCAAAGTCTTTGCAATATCAAAATGCCCCATCAACCCATCTCCATGTGCCTCCTAAATTAACAATTCTTGTATAGAACAATTAGGCACACAAAGTTTATTTTCACGAAATAAGTAACCCTCATTCCGAAAGAATTTACCACTTACACTCTTCTGCGTAGTTTCGAATAGTTTACCAAAATCAGTGTCCTCAACATACAACTCTTTAATATGTTCAAATCCAATCAACTTAATATCAAGAGTTGAGATTAAGGCATACCTTCGCGATAGTGCATCAACCACTACAATTTCCTTACCTTGCTTGTAACGAATGACATAAGGAAATGTTTCAATGAACTCCACCCATCGTGCATGCCTCTTATTCAGTTTTTGTTGCCCTTTCAAGTGCTTCAATGATTCATGATCAGTGTGAATCACAAATTCCTTGGGCCACAAGTAATGTTGCCATGTCTCCAATGTCTGAATCAAAGCATACAACTCCTTGTCATAAGTTGGGTAATTTAGAGTTGCTCCGCTTAACGTCTCACTAAAATAGCCAATTGGACGTCCTTCTTGCATGAGTACAGTACCAATTCCTATACCAGAAGCATCACACTTAACTTCAAACGTTTTAGAAAAATTAGGTAAAGCTAATAAAGGAGCATTCGTCAACTTCCCTTTTAGTGATTGGAATGCCTTTTCTTAAGCTTTTCCCCAGCTGAATCTAACACTCTTTTTGATGATCTTGGTGAGTGGAGCGGCTATAGTGCTAAAATCTTTCACAAACCTTCGGTAAAAGCTAGCTAGTCCATGGAAACTTCAGGCATTTGCAACATTTGTGGGACTCGGCCATGCCCAAATTGCCTTTATCTTTTCCTCATCAACCTGTATTCCTTTAACACTAACAACAAAATCCAAGAATACAAGCTTATCTGTGCAAAAGGGCACTTCTTCAAGTTAGCATACAATTGATCCTCTCGTAAGGCTTCTAGGATAGATTTTAAATGCTCAACATGTTCCTCAATGCTCTTGCTATAAATGAGTATATCATCAAAGTAAACAACCACAAATTTGCCAATGAATGGACGTAAAACATGATTCATAAGGCGCATGAATGTGATAGGTGCATTAGATAATCCAAAAGGCATAACCATCCATTCATACAAACTATACTTTATTTTAAACGCTGTTTTCCATTCATCACCTTCTTTCATGCAAATATGATGATAACCACTTTTCAAATCAATCTTTGAAAATATGCAAGAACCATGCAATTCATCTAGCATGTCATCTAAATGAGGAATAGGGTGATAATATTTTACCATAATGTTGTTGACGGCTCGGCAATCAACACACATCCTCCATGATCCATCCTTCTTTGGCACAAGTAGGACTAGAACAGCACATGGACTCATGCTTTCTCTTACGTACCCTTTCTCCAAAAGCTCGTTTACTTGTCTCTCAAGTTCTTTTGTCTCCTTTAGGTTACTCCTATAGGCTAGATGGTTTGGAATTATTGCTCCTGGGACAAAATCAATCTGATGTTCAATTCCCCTTATTGGTGGCAAACCTGGTGGTAACTTGTTACGACTCTCGCTAAAATTGTATTGGTTGTGACCACTTGGTCTGACCTTTGGTTATTTTGTTTTGATCAGTGTTAGCACCGTTGTGTTGAATTTGTCAACCTTTGGGGAATATGAATAACTTTTTTGTGTGAACTCCAATTTGGGTGTTTCTAAGTCGAGTAAGTCTGTAAGACGTTAGTCTACGACTTTCGTGTTTTGCGTTTTGTGATTTGAACCTTGTGTTTTTGAGATTTTGCCAAATTTTGATCAGGTTTGGAATAGTGTCACTATAGCGGCACTATGAATCATAGTGCGCACTATGTCATTTTGGCCACGAGATCCTAGCGGCCTGTAGCGGCGCTACGTAAGGCCAGCTGCGTACAGTTTTCTTAGAGAATTCATAACTTCCTCATACGACCTCTGATTTAAGTGATTCCAATTTGTGTAGGTTTGTAACATCCAGAACTACTACTTTTCTTTTGACATTAGAGGACTTATTTGATGGGATCATGTGAGAGTGTTTGGAGCTCGGTTTTAGGTATGATTTTCATCGGTTTTGAGAGATTTTGTCAAATGGTGAGCAATATGGCAAATATGACTTAAGGCTTGATTCGAGGACTTATTAGAACTTAAGTAGAGGTTTAGAAGTGTTGGAGAATGACTTGAAAGGTTGAGGACCAAAGTGGAATAAGTTTGAGGATAGACTTACCATTTATGGAAAGTTTTGGAGATGTTTTGGAGAAATATCTAAGGATGTGTGTGAGTGGTTTTCATTATGCTCATCCATTTAAAACAAAGAGAGAGAGAGAGAGAAAGGAGGAAAAACGTGGAGAAGAAGGGAAGGAGAAAGAGAAGAAGCTTTCCTTGGATTTGTGACTTGGTAAGTTGATTTTAGACTTGAGTTTATAAGAATTAAGTATAGATCTATTCAATACCTTAAATTAGGTGTAAGCTTGTAAGGATTTGAGTACTTTGTGATTTTGGATGATTTGGAGTTTGAGAGTTTTGATGGTTAAAATAGATGATATAATAGTTATAGGTGTTGATCTATGTTGAAGTTGTGATTAGAGAATTATTGTGTATATTTTGGAAAACCTTAAGATAAAACCTTAATGAAGAGCATATGAGGATAATGAGATTTGGTTGATGATTTGAGGAGGTTTGATGTTGATCTAGACTTTGGTGAGGAGATGAGAGACTATTATGCATAATTTGGAGACTTTATGTAGAAATATGATTTTTGGATCTCAAGAGTAAACTATCCTTATTCTTTGTGTGAGAGGGATTTATGTTGATTAGAGGATTATTTCTCTTGATTAGTGAATCGCATATTGGAATCCGAGCACAAAAAAACGTAAAGCGAAGAACGGAGATCTTTAGGAACATTTGCAATATTTGGTTAAGGTAGGGAGATATTATCCGTAACCTCTGTTTTGACTAGCATTATTTGTTATAAACTTGTGATGTTGGTTGATATGATGATTATGTAGTTATATGATGGATTGTGAAAGTGAGTCTTTGTTTTGTGTGATTTGGTGATTTTTGGTTATGCATGGTTTTGATAAATATGAGTCTTGTGGATTATGAATACATGGTTTTGAACATTATGAATATGTGTATGATATGTGTGAGTCTATTTGTGAGATGGCGGATGATGAGGTCTACCCGTGACCAACCGGAGATGTTGGCACATATGCATATGTTTTGGGGATACATTGGATTTGATACGATTATGATATGGCCAACGGAGTTTGATTATGAAAGTGCTATAAGATATGGTATCCCAGTGTTGTGAGAAGGAGTGACACATTCTAGACCTATCCGAAGTTCATCCATTTATTTGGCATTTGTGACTCTAATGTCAGGTCGGAACGTGTCTATGTGTATGATTTGTGAATATGATATGACGTTTGCGATACCATATTTGGATCGGAACGTGCATATGTGTATGATTATGAATTCGTCTTTATTTACGATTGAATTACTTGTGATGTGCTAAATGTTAATTTGGAATATTTATTTATGCATGAATTTGTGTCAATGTATGTGGTTGGTTAGTTAATTATAGGTTAGTTTTAATATCCTCTACTAAGTACTTCCAAGTTCTTACCCCCTCCTCCAGAGGTGACGAAAGTTAAGGATCGTGACGTCTGGAGAGTCTTTGTTGTTTATACATTTGAGATCATCGTCTACTTCTTGAGTTGCTAGAAGTCTCCAGATGGTATTTCTCTTTGTGATCTATTAGAGTCGCTCCATTGTACATATTGTAAATCCTTGGTTTGTATGACTTTAGAATTATGCAAGCATAATTGTAAGTATTATGTATGAGAATATTTGTAACATATATGTAATATATGAATTTATGCTTTCGCATTTGAATTACGCTTCCGCGATTCGATATATGTGTATGTATGAGGCTAGTTGGACCATGGCTCTTCGGTTTGGAGAGCATGATCCAGCGCTGTGTTGCTGGCCCGGATTTGGGTCGTGACATAACTCATTGGGGAAGACATCCTCATAATCCTACAAAAGAGATTTACCCATGCTTCACAATTGTGGATCAAGCTCGTTTGTAACCAAAAGCGTCTCCCTATACCAAAGTAAGATCATTGACTTTTTTTTCAAAATAGGCTTGTTTAATCTCACTTGCTCTCATATAGTAGTTTCTTTTTCATCCCTCGAATTTTCTCTCAATGGCCAATTTTACTTCTGTTTTTTCGGCTTTTGATATCTCAATTGTTTCCTCTCTTTTGACCACTTTTTCTTTTTGTGTTTTGGCTTCTTCTCTCCTTACATTCTTTTTTTTCTTGTCACGCTCTCTTTTTTCATCACTTTCTTTTTGTAATCTCTTTTGGTCCTCACAAACTTGGGACGGTGACAATGGTGCCAAAGTGATCACTCTCTTCTTTAGCATAAATGTATACTTATTGGTGTAGCTATCATGATGCACTTTCCTATCAAACTGCCATGGCCGTCCTAGCAATGATGACCAGCTTGCATTGGTACAACATTGAACAACACTTCATCTTTATAGTTACCAATGCAGAATGCTACCAAAACTTGCTTCATCACTCACACTTCTCCACTATCATTCAACCATTATAGTTTGTAAGGCTTAGAGTGTTTTCTAGTGAGTAACCCTAGCTTCTCCACCTCCACCATTGTAGTACTTGCAACATTAGCACAACTTCCTCCATCTATGATGACACTACACAACTTGTCTTTCACATAGCATCTCGTGTGAAAAATATTTTCTCTTTGAGCCATATCAGCTTCTTCTTTCACTTGCGTACTCAATACTCTCCTACTTACAAGAGTAAGTTTTTTAGCAGCCTCATACTCCTCCTTGGATACATCCTCTAATGAAGGCATTATCTCATGTTCCGAATCTTCCTCTTCAGTTTCAATCTCTCCGCTTTCTTTAATCACCATTGCTTGCTTGTTAGGGCATTGACTTGAGATATGTCCTCTGCCTTGACACTTAAAGCACTTGATGTCTTGGTTTCTTGTTGGAGTGCCATCTACCTTCTTTTGAGTATTAGCTTGAGAACCATCGGATTTTTGCTCTACCTTGGCTGCTTGTGGCTTGTCAAACTTCTTTGGATAGTTTGGCTTCCAAGTAGAACTAGATGCAGCTCTTCTCCTTCCTTCTCCTCTCTTGAGTTGCTTCTCAATCTTTGTTGCCATATGCACCATGTCTTCTAACTCCACCTAGTGGTGCAACTCTACTTTGTCTTGAATTTTAGGGTTGAGTCCATTCAAGAACCTTGCTATGGTCACTTCTCTATCTTCTTCTATATCATCTCTAATTAGGGCTAACTCCATCTATTTGAAGTACTCTTCCACACTCAAACTTCCTTGCCTTAATCCTTGTAGCTTCTTATACAGCCCTCTATAGTAATGGCTCGGGACAAACCTCTTCCTCATCACCACTTTCATGTCTTCTCAAGTAGCTATAGGGCGCTCTCCGTTTCTCCTCCTACTTGTCACAAGTTGATCCCACTAAGTTATAGCATAATCAGTAAACTCAGTGATGGCAAGTTTTACCTTCTTTGCTTCGGAGCTATTGTGGCAATCAAACACGAACTCAATCTTCTTCTCCCACTCCAAGTAGGCTTCTAGATCAGAACGACCAGCAAAGGAGGGTATCTTTAGTTTGATACTTCCTAAGTTGTCATCCTCTCTTCTTCTTGCCTCCCTAGGTTAGCGTTCAACTCTCGGCCTCCTAAAGTTCCTTGTGGATCTTGCGTCTTCTACATAGTCAGAATCATCTCCACTTGAACCTCCTATACGTGCTCTCCCTTTACGTGCATGAACTTCACCACGTACAGGCTGTACGCTACGAGAATTTTCTAACGCATCTATGTGTAGTTGCATTAGCTCGAGCTCTTCTCGCATCATGTTTCTCAAATTTCCTGTCATGGCGTCCATCAACATTTTAAGATCCACGCCAACCATATTACTTTGCCTCTCCCCATCGTTTGGTTGAGACATAATGCTGCAAGAAAAAAAAATTTGATTAGATAAAAGATGGCCTCACAAGTGCACTCCCTTACGTGTTTGCTCTCAATGTAAGGTGTACTCTAGTTCACTTGTGTTTGCACTCAAATATTTGGCTTTTTTCTTTAAGGTATTTGCACACTCTTGCCTTTTTCCTCTCGTGATACTCTTATGCTCTTACTAAAGCTAGGGTAGCTTTGCTTGAAACACACGTTCCACTTAGCAAACAGAATGTTAAAGTCCTCCTTTTTAGTCCTTCTCGCCCTTTTCTTCTTGTTTAGTCTTGCAAATTAGTTCGCACTCTCTTTTCCTAGTTCACAAGTCGTTTCCTCTTTAGCTTGTCTTGGCCGCGTGCCTTTCTTCCATAGCAAGTCTCCTTCTTTTTTCCTGTTTTGCCTTTTCTCTTGGAGTCTTGCTTCTTGTTTTGTCCGCGTCCTTCTTTCCTCTTTTCTTTTTCCTTCCGGATTGGTTGCTTCCTTTTTAGGCTCGCGCACATTCTTGATCTGGGGAGAACCTATTTAGTCTTGCGAACCTATTTAGCTCTCTTTTCTTTTCTTCTTTTCCATGCACTTTTCTCTCTTTTGATTCTTTTTCTTTTTCTTTTTCTTTCTTTTCTTTCTTTCTTGTCTTTCTCTTCTGTTTTTGCTCACTCGTTTCTTTCCTCTAGTTTTTTTCAATCAGCGAAGAACTTCTCGAGCTAGCAAACAACAAATGAACCAAAGGCACACAAAAACACACAGATAAGAACCTACAGTAATAAGCCAAAGCTCTGATACCAAATGATATAAATCTCAGCGGTTAGATTCACAAACTCGGACTGTTGTTACTTTAGAATGGAACAGATCAAAACTCACAAAGAACCCGCAAAAACTAAGGCACAAATTTGACCTTAACCTACTGCAAGAAACTTATGAACCTTGATCCTAAGTCGTATCACGCCACAAGTAAGGATGGATGATCCACTTGATAAGTGAAAACTTTGTTCTAGCCAAGCGACACACTAGCTCAAGCAAGAACACACCAAGGGCATCAAAACTCTTACAATTAGCCGAATGCTAGGTATTCTGAATAAAAAAGTGGTCTGCATTTTATTGCATAAGGATACCTTTATATAGGCTCCAAAGTCTCAAAATATTCCTAAATAATCTAACTCCTAAAAAAGGAGTTCAAAGCTAGCCAAAACTCTCCTTCCTAATTTAAAGGGATTCTGGCCGAAATATTCAACTAAGTAGGAAAACAATCTAAATATAGATACCTAACAGAATATCTAGTAAATATCACGTCCTAAAACATAGTAGATACAATTCCTAAAATTTAGGGATGCACGTCCAAGATAAGCTGAAATTCACTCGCGTATGCATCTAAAGGCAAATCATGTGCATGCTTGCATGCTAAGCTTCTAGAAGGATGCCAATAAGATGCACGAGCTTAAGATGGCCTTCTAAGTCGTCCTTGGGCTTGCTTGCGTCAACTTGAGTCCAAAAGCTTTGAATGAATATATTGAGTTCAGCTTGAAGCTTTTTGGCTCTTGCTCTTGTAATCGGCCCAATAGGTACTTGCATTGCTCCATGCTCGTTATTGGATGGTCTCACATCATTGCCATTGAACCACAGTTCCAGGGTTACTTGATTGACATGCTACAAACTATTGCAGTAGCCAAATGTAAGATACTTCCTAACCTCCCCAAAATAGCTTGAACGCATTATCTCTTGCCCACCAATGCTCTTTGCATACATAGGTTTATAATTCAAGCAATCATGTAGCTCATTATGTAAGGACTTGATAGAAACATTTGGTTTGTCTACTGCTCTCGTTGTAATCATCTATGCTATGTACTCTGATGAGAGTTGACAATGATCTGAGTTATCCCAAAGGTGACCACATATATGGGGGTGGTTGTATTTCACAATTTTTCAATGACTGAACAGTTCATTTCTTCCGTCCTTTAATACACGTATCTTCTAATTGTACTGATCCTTGGCTTTTTTCTTATATTCCATAGAATAAGTAGTCAGTCTAGATTCCTTAACGACATACTCTCGGCCCTCTGTCATAGCGTAAGCCTTTATATCCCGCATAACTTCCTTTTTCATTTTCCACATACTCCATTCCTTCAAAAGCCCACAACAACTACTGGAATAATCTTCATAACCCCATTGATCAGCATAGAGTGTCATGCCTGCTTGTTCATCATGCTCATTAATGGGAAGCTATGCATACCAACGTGATTCTTCTATCTGCTCCAGCTAAAATCCTCTTTTTTCTTCACTGTCCTCGTCATTCTCTTCTTCTTCCTTGCTTGGTTCTTCTTCTACCTCATCTTCTTCTTCATCATTTTCCGAGTCCAAGTTATTAGATGCATATAGAGTACTTGAGTCTAAGCCCATATTACCTTCTTCTAAGCCCATGTTAGCTTCTTCATTCGATTGTCTTTCTTGGATGGGATTTAAGTCATATTCCTCTAATATGCTCTTCTCCACAATAAGATCAAGTGAAATTTCTCTTGCCTCTACTCCGTATATATTTACCATGGCCCGCACCATATTCACAACATCTTTGTCGTCTTCGAGAATAATGTAACAAAACTTTCTTGAAGTGTGATACCCCCCTGTATATATACTATGTGAAAGGCTTAAGTGATTTGATTGTTACTATCCATACCAATAAGGTGCACTTTCTTTTCGGACTCACATCCTAAAAGAACTTCAAGGTTAAACGCATTTGGTCGAGGGTAGGATCAGGATGGGTGACCTCCTGGGACGTTTCCTAGGGTGCGTGCAAGTGAGGACAAAGCATGCTAAAAAGACCCGTGTTGGTACAGTGGAGCCAATCGGTCAAATCACGGGGCATTACATGAGGCTAAGGGGCATCTAAATATCAAAGATTTCATTTCTTCATTATCATCAAATGAGACTTTTTCAATCACTTTTTGCTATAACCTCTCGTATATATTAACATGTCTTCATAAAATTTCAACCTTACTTCACATCCTCCTTCGTACTCAAAAGAAGTTAGCCTATTTTTCTTAATTGCTCCAACGTATTTCACTACGATTCGTACAGTTCTCCCAGACATTCTTAACTAGATCTACATAAAAAAAATTTGTGTTCAACTAAAATTTCATCATAATTCAAGCATTAGTTCAACACTCCGATAATCCACAAAATCAACAATTATACACTTCATAATCCATAAAATCGTAATCCACAAAATCAACATGCATAAATCATAATCCATAAAATCAACAATTATAAAATTTCTAATCTACGTATATAATTCGTAATCCACAAAATCAACGGAGTATAATATGCATTCAAATAAATCATAATCCCTAAAATCAACAATTATACAACTTCTAATCTACGCATATAATTCGTAATCCACAAAATTAACAGGGTATAATACGCATTCAAATAAATCATAATCTATAAAACCAACAATTATACAATTCCTAATTCACAAAATCAACGGTTCTATAAAATTCAAAATTTTGCATAAATCAACAATTATGGAAGTGTAATACAAATTAATGATTACTTACCTGCTTGATACCGTCGCTCACTAAATCGATCCGTAAAAAACCCAAAAAAATTATCAGGAATTTTTGGATTTTTTCTCCCTGCCAACTTAAAACCTCCCTCCTCATTTTATAAAAAAATTTTGACCAAAAATTGGGTTAAAAATCTGGCATTTGGTGGATAAAAATCTCAAACTTTTATTCTACACCATTGAATTAGTCCGACTGAATAACCGGATGCCAGTTTTTAAATTGGTCTGACCTGACTAGAAGTCGGTTTTTTTGTCATTTGGACCAAAAACTGGGTAAAAAACCTGGCATTTGGTATAAGCAGATTTTTAATTTGTCAACCAAATATCAAATTTTTTATCCAATTTCTCGTTTGGTCGGATAAAAAATCTAGTTTTTGGTCAATCCAAATTTTAAATCTGGTTTTTGGAGAGAGAAACACCATTTTCATAAAAAATATTGGGTACCAAATTTGTAAAATTTGGTGAACAATAACACCAAATAAAAAAAATCCCACATTTATGTATTTTGTGAGATTACTTCAAATCTCTTTGACTAAGTTTTCCTTGTTAGCATTTATATTTGAATTTTAAATTATTTAAATTAAATTTTGGCCAAGTTAATGAGAGTAACGACCTAGTTACTACTAGATTTTATGATCTTACAATAACCTATATACTCACCTAGTTAATAGGCTTGTTAATGACCAGAATTAATAAGGATTTTAATTTTGGAGGTCTATGCTTCCTATTAACGTAGGCCTCTGATGTACGTGTAAACGTACATCTTTTTATTCATATTTAGCATATTATTTCATCATGTTTTAAGTCAAATTAGTTACGCTTAGTCTATTGTCGTGTTTATTTTTGTGTTTAGTCGAAAGAACGGATCATTGTCGATGTTATCTGTATTTTGTAGGAGTTGGAGCAAGTGACCAGTCGTTTGAGCAAGGGAAGGAAAAGCTGATGAAGCAAGTGTAGCGACCGCTACAATCTGTAGCTAGGGGTGAGCATTTGGGATTGGTATTTCAGGATTCTCGAATTTTTTTCGGTATTCGAGATTTTGGAATCGGGATTTTCGGGATCGAGATTTTGTTCGGCAGGGATTTTCCGGCAATTTTGAGAATTTTGGTATTTCAGGATAGTTCAAGATTTTACCAAAATATCCCGAAATACCGAAATACTGAGTACTAAAGTGTAATGTTCCATATATATATATATTATATAAAAGTTAGGACTTACCAGACAAACTTCAGCCCAGCCCCTGAGCCCAGTAATGCCTAAATTTAAAATGAGCCCACTGTCCAATGTCCACGAGTCTAAAAGACTAAAACTAAAAGCTTAAGTAAACTGTAAACTGAAAGCCTAAAACTAAAAGCTTAAGTCCACGACTCCACGACTTATTCCACTTTCAACTAAACAGACTCCATTAAACAGAGTAATAGACTCCACGATTGTGAAACTTTTGTTTAAACAATTCAACTTTTGTTTAGAGTTTAGACTTGAACTTTTGTGGATTGTGAACTAAGCTTTTACAAAAATTTCGGGATATTTCGGGAATTTCAGGATAATCTCGAAATTTTAATTCGGGATTGGGATTATCCTGAAATTATTTCGGTACGGGATCGGGATGGATTTTTTTGGTTATTCGGTATTCGGGATATTCGGGATTCGGGATATTCGGGATCGGGATTACCAAATGCACACCCCTATCTGTAGTGATCGCTTGGGGCGAGCGACCATTTTTGCCCGAATTTTTTTAGCGACCGCTAGAAGTTGTAGCGATCGCTACATAGGTGGCAGAAGTCAAGAAAAGCTGCAAACCAAAAGAAATCTACTTGCAACCTCAACTTGATCAACTTGCAGCCGATTTTGTTGATCCAAGACAGCTCAATCCCCTCTGGCAAGCACATTGGAGTAGCTATAAATGGAGGAGGCAACTAAGGAAGAAGGCATTGAAGTCCAAGGAATAGAATAGGCAAAATCAAAGTTGTAGACTTCAATCTTAGCTTAGATTCATTTTTATCACATTCTTGGCAAACAAAGGTTGTATTCAACATTCTGATTCATTAATCAAGAGGTACCTTTGTTTCATTGGCATAGATTTCTTTTTTACATTTCAAAGTCTTTACTTTTGTTTAAGATGAATATATGCATGTGTTTATGAGTTAAGGTGTGACAACTTGATTTTAAGCACATCCATTTGTTCATAATTGATTCTTGGATCAATAGTGACAACTTGATTCGGATTAATTCTTGTCTTTGTTATTTGACTTGCTAACAACTTGAGATTGACAACCTTAGGTTCTTGCAATATTTAAATCCATAGTTTTGCTGTTTCAACATCCATAATTTGATTCACTTAGCTTAAGATTTTGATCACTTAATCTGGTACTTAGCAACGAATTTGATTTTTCCCTGTGGAGATGATCTTTCTTATCACTTTACTACTTGTTGCGATCGTGTACTCTTGCACGCATTATTTTTGAACCACATTTGGACGCATCAAATTTTTGGCGTCGTTGCCGGGGAATCATTTGAATTTATTATTGTTAATATTGGATAGAGTGTTCAAGATTTTGAGACTAAGCTTTGTACACTACTTGTTTATCACTACGCTTGATCTTGTTTGTTGAGTGTAGTAATAGTGCAGGAAGTGTATGAAGTGTATGCCCATTACCCATTGAGACAACCAACCTCTCCAAGAGTACGATCCTGAGATTGAACACACTTTTCATCAAAGGAGGAACCAGCTCAGGAGAGCGATAGCTGATCGACAGATAGTTAACGCACCTGGGGCCATGAGGAACAAATCGCATCCAAGGCTTGTTGATCTTAGATCAAGCATAGCCTATCCAATAGTTGAGGCCAATAATTTTTAAATCAAGAGTAACCTTTTCAATATGGTTCAACAGGATCAATTTGGAGGTTATCCTTCTGAAAATCCCGCCAAGCATATCCAAAGGTTTGAAGACCATTGTTCGACGGTCAAGTATAATGGTGTCTTACCAGATGCCATTAAACTTAGATTGTTCAAATATAACCTGAAGGATGATGCTCGCGAGTGGATAGATTCATTTCCTGCCGGAACTTTCACTACGTGGGAGGAGCTAGCCGACAAGTTTCTGGCCAAGTATTATCCTCCAGGTAAGACCATGCAACTTCGTAATAAAATTTCTCATTTTAAGCAATAGGGGGCGAATCTCTCCACGAGGCTTGGCATCGCTTTAAGGGATTACTCTGTGATTGTCCACATCATCAAATGTCAGATTGGATGCTTATCTAAACATTCTACAATGGATATGAGTCGCAAATCCGAGTCAACTTGGATGCCGTTGCAAGAGGTAATTTGACAGAAAAAGAAGAAGCTGGTGGTTTCCGAATCATTGAAGCCATGGCTACCAACAATCACGAGTGGGGTGATCGAATCGAAAGAAGAAAAGTTGCCAGCATACAAGACAACGATGAAGTTGCTGCATTAAAGGCACAAGTCGCTGCACTCACGCAAATGTTCCAGAGTTCATTAGCATTACAAGCATCGTCATCCTCTCAGGTATGTGAAATTTGCACCGGTCTGCATGGTACGGACGCTTGTTCTTTAATTGCTGGACCTGTTAATTTTGTGGGAAATGCCAACCGGAATAATGATCCATATTCCAATACATATAACCCCAGTTGGAGAAACTATCCAAACTTTTCATGGAAGAACAATGCAGGTCAGCATGTACCCCAACAGCCGAAACCACCATTCGGAGGAGTCAATGTACAAGGTCCTCCACCTCAGCAATATCAGCCGTACCAGCAAAGATGACAACCGCGAGCACCACCACCACAAAATGCTTGAAGTAAGGACGAATTGCGAAAGCAAGTGCTAAGCCACGAGGCAACAATCCGGAATTTGGAAGTATAAATCAGCTAACTCGCATCGCAACTAAATACAAGACAGCCAGGCTCGCTTCCAAGCAACACCGAGCCACTGCCAAGCAACCAACAACAACGCAAGGCCATTACTACCAGAAGTGGTCTCGATTTAGGGAAGAATGTGGCGACTCTAGTAGCCAAGCCATCAGCTAAGCCAGTAAGCGGGGAGGAAAAAGAACTATGAGTAACTCCTACCATAGTAGCTAAGGAAAAGCCCATAGAGGAAGTGATCAAGTCAAAACCAGAAAGAGTGTACCCTCCACCACCATTTCCATAAAGGGTTAATAAGCAAGCTTCGCATCCAAGCTACCAGAAGTTCCTGGAGCTTTTCAAAAATCTGCACATCAACATTCCATTCCTTGATGCATTTGAGCAAATGCGCACCTACCGAAAATGGATCAAGGAGTTCATTTCAAAGAAGAGGAACATTGATGATTTTGAAGTCATTCCATTGACAAGAGGTTGTAGTGCAGTCCTGAGCCAGGAGCTACCTCAGAAAATGAAAGATCCCAGAAGTTTCACCATTCCATGCACCATCGGCGATCAAATCTTCAAGAAAGCACTTATTGATCTTGGTTCTAGTATTAACCTTATGCCATTTTCAATTTTCAGGAAGCTTGGATTAGGAGACATGAAGGCAACATCAATTATTCTCCAACTTACAAATCGATCGGTAACAAGACCAAAAGGGATAGTGGAGAATGTACTGGTAAAAGTTGACACTTTGATTTTCCCTATAAATTTCATTTGTGATGGAGATGGAGGAAGATCGTGATGTGCCACTTCTTCTTGGTCGACCTTTCTTGGCCACTGTAAAGACAAGCATTGACATGGAAAAAGGTGAGCTCCGCTTTAAGGTGTGGGATGACGAAGTGGTGTTTAATATTTTTGAAGCTGCCAAGTACCCAACAGTGGAAGATGATTGTTATCAGATTGATGTGGTGGACGAAATTGTTGCTGAAAAAGAAGAAGATCAAGTACAGGAGGATGCATATGAAGATGATGAAAGCATGAAGGATTCTGGAGAAATGGTGTCATAGATTCAATCGGCAGAATCATTGGAACTCGATGATATACTGCAGCCAAAGTTGCAGTCATCCATCGTTGCACTAGTCTTAGAGCTCAAGCCGCTTTCTGCTCATCTCAAGTATGCTTATTTGGATGATGCACACAAGCTGCCAATTATTATTTCCACTTCCTTAGATGAGAATCAAGAAAAATAGCTACTCAAAGTGATAGCTGAGCACAAGGAAGCCATCGGGTGGACACTTGGGGACATCAAGGGAATCAGTCCCTCGTTATGCCAGCATAAGATCATCCTCGAAGACGACTTTAGTCCAACCGTGGAAGCTCAAAGAAGGCTCAATCCAAAGCTCAAGGAGGTGGTCAGAAAAGAAGTCATCAAATGGCTCGATGCCGGCATCATTTATCCCATTTCAGATTCAAAGTGGGTGAGTCTGACTCAATGTGTCTCGAAGAAAGGAGGTATCATAGTGGTCTCCAATGCAGACAATGAGCTTATCTTGACAAGAATGGTGGTAGGCCACAGAGTTTGTATCGACTTCCGGAAGCTAAATAAGGCCACTCGGAAAGACCACTTCCCGCTACCCTTTATTGATCAGATGTTGGACCAATTGGCAGGTCACGCTTTCTATTGTTTCCTGGATGGTTATTCCGGTTATCTTTAGATTGCCATCGCACCAGAAGATCAGGAGAAAACCACCTTCACCTGTCCCTACGGTACATTTGTTTTCTGTAGAATACCATTCAGATTATGTAATGCTCCTACTACTTTTCAGCGATGTATGATGGCCATTTTCTCGGATATGGTAGAGCGGCAGATTGAGATCTTCATGGACGACTTCTCAGTGTTTGGAGATTCTTATGAAGAGTGCTTGTCACATTTGGGAAAGGTTCTTGAACGTTGTAAAGAGACACACCTGGTTCTTAACTGGGAAAAATGTCACTTCATGGCGACGGAAGGTGTAGTCCTCGGTCATAAAGTTTCAAGTAAGGGGTTGGAAGTGGATAAGGCCAAGCTGGAGGTCATTAATAAGTTACCACCTCCACTCACCATCAAGGGAGTACGAAGTTTTCTAGGCCACGCTGGTTTCTATTGGCGTTTTATCAAAGATTTCTCGAAGATCACCAAACCTCTCTACAGATTACTTGAGAAGGATGTGCCATTCCATTTTGACGAAGCATGCCACGCAGCTTTTACTACATTGAAGAAGGCACTCATATCTATACCAGTGATCATATCTCCAGACTAGATGCTCCCGTTTGAGATCATGTATGATGCAAGCGATTTTGCTGTTGGAGCTGTCCTTGGTTAGAAGAAAACCACGGGATTCCATACCATCTACTATGCAAGTCGCACACTAGACGATGCTCAGATCAACTACGCAACAACGGAGAAGGAGTTCCTCGCTGTAATCTTTGCTCTTGACAAGTTCCAAGCTTACTTGCTTGGAAGTAAGGTGACGGTTTACACGGATCATGCTGCCATCCGTTACCTCTTCAACAAGAAGGATGCAAAACCAAGGCTCATCAGATGGATTCTCCTACTTCAAGAATTTGACATCAAAATCTGTGATCGAAAAGGTGTAGATAACCTAGTGGCTGATCACCTCTCCCATCTCGACAATTCGGTGGCAACATTTTCTTCTCCTATAAATGAATCTTTTCCTGATGAACAATTGTATGCATTAGATGTTATTTCTATCTCGTAAGCAACATCTTACCTCTTAACCTTCCTTCTGACAAGAAGAAGAGATTTTTATGAGATGTCAGGTACTATGTATGGGATGAACCATATTTGTTCAAGATAGGCAAGGATCAATTACTAAGGAGATGTGTGCCATAAGAGGAGCAAGGGCTTATTCTTCACCATTGTCATGCTTCCCATTACGAAGGTCATTTTGTAGGAGAACGCATGGTATTCAAGGTGCTACAAAGTGGTTTTTTCTGGCCAACACTTTTTAAGGATGCTGCGGAATTTGTCAAAAGGTGTGATCATTGCCAACGAACAGGTAACATATCCCATCGTCATGAAATGCCGCAACAAGGAATCATGGAAGTAGAAATCTTTGATGTATGGGGTATTGACTTCATGGGACCATTCGTGCCATCCGATCGTAATTTATACATCCTTTTGGCAGTTGATTATGTTTCTAAGTGGATTGAGGCTGTGGCCCTCCCGACTAATGATGTTAAAGTGGTGACCAAGTTTTTGCAGAGAAATATTTTCTGCAGGTTTGGAACTCCGCGAGTGATTATAAGCGATGGTGGAAAACATTTCTGCAACAATTTACTTGCCAATGCATTGGTACGGTATGGAGTCATACATAAAATTGCAACAGCATATCACCCTCAGACCAGTGGACAAGTTGAAGTGTCCAACTGCAAGATTAAACGAATTCTGGAGGTTATAGTGAATCCTTCACGAAAGGATTGGTCTAGCAAGTTGGATGATGCACTATGGGCATACCAGACGGCATACAAAACTCTAATCAGAATGTCGCCATACCAGCTTGTTTACGGGAAAGCATGTCACCTTCTAGTCGAGCTGGAGCATAAGGCATATTGGGCCTTACGTCGTATCAACCTGGACCTAGAGAAAGCTGGTGAAAAACGGATGTTACAACTGGAAGCGAAAAAATAGAGGAAAGACAGGGTGTAGCGATGGCTACATTCCATAGCAATCGCTACAACCCCGAAAATTGAATCCACCCTTATCCCGCCTTTTGTAGCAATCGCTACAGACTGTAACGATTGCTACAGCCTTGAAAATTTGAACCATAGCAATTGCTACTCTTCTGAGCGATTGCTACAGCCCCGACCCGCCTCTTGTAGCGATCGCTATAAGCCTGATACCCAGCAAAATAAAACTCCTAAAAATCCCCAAATTCCACACTAAACCCTAATTTTCATCCCAAACTCTTCTCTCTCAGCCGCCCCTCTGTGATTCCACCCTCTCCAAGCTGTCCTTCGCCACCATCCAATCACCGCTTGAAGTCCCGACCTCCAGCCACCTCCCAAGATGCCTCTCAAGTGCTCCACGATGGCACCAGCTCGTCCTCCTCTGCCTTAAGCACCAAATGTGCACGGAATCCTCCCCGACCACCACCCTAAGCACTACCCGCTGCACAAGTCGACCTACGCAATCAGTATGGTGCCCCTTTTTCTATCTTTAATGAGGTAGAAGGGGCCAGGTACACTCGCTACTCCTCTTTGCCATCTTATTTGCAATACATGATTAGTTGGGATGATATGGAGTCTTTGGGTATTGCGGATGATTTACGTGCTAGTTTAGATGTCTTAGGATGGCATTACTTTGCCGATAACCCTGTGCCTCAGCGTGATGATATGAACTTAGAGTTTTACTACACTTTGACCATTCCACTGGATCGAAGGTCATTTACTACTCGTGTCTTTGGTACCACATTCACTATCACAGAACACTTATTTCATGAACTATTTCATACTAGATAGGGTACGGGTATCCTTGATTTTGCTACTGATGATGCCAGTCTATGCATCGATAGTGAATGGCGTGACCTCACTGGGTTTTCGCCATTCAAACCCCAGTTATCTTTTGCACTCCTTAAGGAGCCTCATATTAGTGTGTTGCATAGATTCATGTGTCCGGCATGGTTTGGCACTGATGAGGTGAACCGAGTCACACAAGGTCAGCTCTATGCTTTTGCTTGCATGCGTCATAACTGCTCTTTTAGTAGCTTTGACTTGGTTGTTGATGTGATGTGGCAATTCTTAAGAACCAAGCGCCCTGCTCATTTTTACCTTGGACATTTTATCACAGTCTTTGCTAGAAAGTTTTGTCCAGATCGATTCGAGGCGCAGCCATATCAATTATGCCTCCTGCTTGATGGTTCACCGCTAGTACAGTGGCACTTGGCTGAGCAGGTCGAGCATGATGGTGAATATGTCTACCAGCTCTCCAAGTGGAGTGAGCGTGAAGCTGTCAAGAGGAAATTGAGGGACGATAGTGAAGTACCTCCTCCACCGCAGCAGCTTCAGCTTCAGGACCTGGCCAACCGATTCATAGAGCTTGAGATTCAGGTCCAGCAGCTCGCGACTACTCAGACCTCTCAGTACGAGGATATCCGCACTCAATTGACTACAATGCGTGAAGAAAATGCTTCCAACTGGGCTTGGCTCCACTCTCACCTTCTGGTCTCCCACCTCCCTCTCCTCCACACCAGTGATCAGGTCGTTCCTTTCCTTTCTTTGTTTTTATTTTCCTTTTATATTGAGTCTTTGTAGTTGTTTATGTCTACCTTCTACACATTGAGGACAATGTGTCCAATAAGTGCAGGGTGCAAGTCCTTGTGTCATGTGTATTTTGTGTGTTGATCTGGTTATGTCTTGTGTTATTTTTATTTTGTCTTGTGTTGATCTTGCTGTGTCTTGTATTTTGTGTTTATTTTTGTTATTTGCATGTGATTGAGTCTGTTATGTGTATGATGTGTGTTTTTGATTGAAGTGTAGAGTCTTGTGCAAGTGATGAAGAAAAAACTGCTAAAAGAATTTTATAGCAACCTCACTCTTGATCGTTTAGGCTAGTCGTTGAATCACCTAGGCTAGACTGAGGAGTTGACAAAGAAAACCTTGTGAGAACTTGAGCTAAAAGAAGGATAACCATCCTATTTTGTTCATGAGGTGCCTATGTGTTTCAAGTAATGAGAGTGTTTGATAATTACTCATGCATTGGTTGATAAGAAAGATTGTGTTGAGGGCATTTTTGATATGAACCTAGGAGCTTTAGAGCCAAAATCCTTACAAAATCCCTTGCTAACCCAACTTGAGCTTAAAGCCTTATTCTTGAAATACTATATGTAAGCTACATTTTAAGCCATATTGACCATTCCCTACCTTTGACTATCTATCCGAGAATGCCTTAGGACCATATATTTTGGGAAAATGATGTAAGGGTACATATAGTAGTATAGTTGGGAGGGATGATTGATTGGGTTCATGGGTAGTTTAAAGACCAAGGCAAAAATGTATAAAGTTGACTTGTGAAAAAGAAAGAACCACCTTGGGCTTGGAATAAAAAGAAAAGAAAAAGAAAAATGGAAAGATGGAAAAGCAAGAAAAGAAAAATCAAAGGGAAAGTGAAAAGAAAAAAAAGAAAAAGTGAGCATAAAAGTCAAGAAAAGCACAATGTGGAAAATAAGCAAGGTGAGAAAATTGGTCTTTAGGATTAGTTTACATCGGGATGAGTGTTTAGATATAAGATGAGATTTATAGAATAGCCGAGAGTTAGCACATTTTTATATAGCTCCTCGAATTGGGTGGTTTAGCTACTTCCCATACATATTCCTCGCCTTTATCTGAAACCCTGTTACAACCGAGTAAAGTCCCTCTGGTGACATGATTGATCTTGTTTGACTGTGTGCGAGTATGATGTCTAACATTTTTGGACCTTGAGCATCTAGGTGAGTGATAGGATAGATACCTACCATATATGAGTGAGCTTAAAATTTATGCTATCTTCTGAGTGGTTGACTCCTTGGTCTAGAATTTGTGATGATAAGACAAGGTTAAAAGATTAAGAGTGGGTTGTCTATGTGATTTATACTCATGATGCTTAGGTGTGTGACTTGTGTGATCTTGAGGTAAGTTGCATGACAATGAGTTGAAACTCTGCGGATCTTCTGATGCCTTTGCTTGAGGACAAGCAAAGATCTAAGTGTGGGGGTGTGATGTACGTGTAAACGTACATCTTTTTATTCATATTTAGCATATTATTTCATCATGTTTTGAGTCAAATTAGTTATGTTTAGTCTATTGTCTTGTTTATTTTTGTGTTTAGTCAAAAGAATGGATCATTGTCGATGTTATCTGCATTTTGTAAGAGTTGGAGCAGGCGACCGGTCGTTTGAGCAAGGGAAGGAAAAGCTGATGAAGCAAGTGTAGCAACCGCTACAATCTGTAGCGATCGCTCGGGGCGAGCGACCATTTTTGCCCGAATTTTTGTAGCAACTACTACAAGTTGTAGCGATCGCTAAACCCCAGAAAATCAGACTATAGCAGTCGCTATAAAGTGTAGCGATCGCTACACAGGTGGCAGAAGTCAAGAAAAGCTGCAAACCGAAAGAAATCTACTTGCAACCTCAACTTGATCAACTTGCAGCCGATTTTGTTGATCCAAGACAGCTCAATCCCCTCTGGCAAGCACATTGGAGTGGCTATAAATAGAGGAGGCAACCAAGGAAGAAGGCATTAAAGTCCAAGGAATAGAATAGGCAAAATCAAAGTTGTAGACTTCAATCTTAGCTTAGATTCATTTTTATTGCATTCTTGGCAAACAAAGGTTGTATTCAACATTCTGATTCATTAATCAAGAGGTACCTTTGTTTCATTGGCATAGATTTTGTTTTTACATTTTAAAGTCTTTACTTTTGTTTAAGATGAATATGTGCATGTGTTTATGAGTTAAGGTGTGACAACTTGATTTTAAGCACATCCATTTGTTCATAATTGATTCTTGGATCAATAGTGACAACTTGATTCGGATCAGTTCTTGTCTTTGTTATTTGATATTGCTAACAACTTGAGATTGACAACCTTAGGTTCTTGCAATATTAAAATCCGTAGTTTAGCATTTTCAACATCCATAATTTGATTCACTTAGCTTAAGATTTTGATCACATAATCTGGTACTTAGCAACAAATTTGATTTTTCCCTGTGGAGACGATCTTTCTTATCACTTTACTACTTATTGCAATCGTGTACTCTTGCACGCATTATTTTAGAACCACATTTGGACGCATCAGCCTCCTCCTTCATGTAAATCACCCCTAGTTCATACTCATCATTGAACTTCCTACTTCGCACTTTTAGTTCCATTCTCATATTAATAAGTATCAAAATTCTAAGACTATGAAAAGATTTATGAAAATGCTTCATTTTATGTACGTGATTTGACATTGTACCTTAGATTTCTAATTACCCACGAAGGCTTGGAATATATAGGCTAGTGATAAGAGTTTAAAGTCATAGGATTAAACCGTGGCCTTGACCAAAATTCAATTAGAGCATCTGTATCTTATAATCAAGGACTAGCTTATAATAGTTCTAGATGTTTAGGGAATATTTGTAATTTAGATTTAACTACCACACGTTGCATTATAAGTAGCAAGCTTAAAAGTAGCTGGAACCATTCTGAACTTTGGAGACTCATTCTTCCTAAATGGGTAACTTTCTTGTGCCCTTTCTAATCTCTCTCTCTCACTTCCCTAATTATCTCTTCCTCTCTGTTCATCTTGATTTTACCATATTTCCCAGATTAAATGTCTTGAACCATAGCAAATTAGTATCAGAGCTCAGTCTCCTCCGAGAATTATGAGCTATGGCAAAAGCTAGGTTAAATAAATAAAATAAGGTGGTTAAAGAAAGCTTCATAGTAAAGGTCATAAATTTGGAGACCTACTTTGAAGGTCTCAAGGCTTGAGTGGAAACCTTGATTTTGAGCTTTGAAACTCGTGTCCTCAAGAGTGTACGAATAATGATGGTGGAGATGCATCAAAGAACACTTGTAATGTGCCAAGGACTTGTAGAAGAATTTAAGAAATCAAATACAAAGGAGAAGAATGTCAAGGAAGACCGCCACACACCTTTACTTCTAACTCCACGAGAGTTCCTTAGGGAAGAGGAGAGTAGCTCCTCATAATTTGTGAAACATTGTTATTCTCTAGTGCCATCGTCTAGAAGTTTTAAAAGAGTACGCACGACTTGGGATAACTTCTTTGACCATGTGGAAGTGCCACGAGCTCTATGACCCAACTTGAAGAGGGTGCATGAGAATCACTAGGTACATATAGTAAGTTTTCCCTACTAGAGGATGATCAACAAGTATTGTTGGACTGCCTACAAGAAGATAGACATGAAAACTCAACCCGTGGGTTAATACTATGGCTAAGCACATGTCAAGAAGACGATGAAGATCAACTCCGAAAATTCTATCTAGGAGTAGCTTATGAAGAAGGAGAACATTGATAAAAATGAGAAAGTTTATTAGATGCTAAAATTTGGGATGTGCATTATTGAGGATGTTGGGAGGAAGTTGATGATGACATGTTTTTGTTGGAGGATGTAGTTGTTGAGGTCGTATTATTTCCTCTTGTTGCCATTATGAAGTATACCTGAACCTCAACATTTGTTGCTCTTTTAGTTTCTTGAGGACAAAAATCTTAAGGCGGAAGGATTGTTGCATGGAAGAAATCGTGGTTAAAGAATGTTTTGCAGAACATTAATAAAGGTAATAAGAGGGAAACAATTTTTTTTAGACAAGGTGATGTGAGTATATTGTTCGAGATAGAAATCAATTAAAAATGAGCCTGAAGTTTATGTAATTTATCATGGAATTTTTAATTAATCTCTTTTTTTAAGCCCATTGGTAGCACTAGCCTAGGTCACGTCTACTTTAAACATGAAGAGATAAACAATTGCAGAGAGGGACATAGGAGAATTTGTTGCGCAAATAAATAAATATGTTAGAACGTCGAAAACGATCTAAAGACGGATCCGGAGTGATCGTCCCAAGATGTGATTCGAACGAATAAGGCAAAGATGGAAGAAATATGGGAAAAAGGAAGAGAAGATATGTAGATCTGACTTGGTAGATGAGAAAAGAGTTGGTGGAAGAGCAAGAACTTTATTGAAAATATATGGGAGGAGAACAAGAGGAAAGCATAAAAGATAAAAACTACATCTACTCTACGCTAAGATAAAAAGCCGAAGCTTTGATAAAGATTTGATGTGTTGTGTTGTTGGGGGTCCTTTTCTTCTACGCCAAGGCTATCATTATATAGAAAAAACTAGCCCTAGCCCAATACCAAAAACCCTAGGCCGTTCAGTACAAAAAACCTAAATTATCCCCGACCTCAGATATGAAAAACTAATTGCCCGACACTTCCAAGCTGATTATGACCTCTTTCTGCTCCGAATTTGGAAAAGTGATAAACTACAAAGTTGTAGATTTATCTCTTATCATTCTGTAGCTTTTAAAATCACCTCAATCCGATATTTGAGCAGTTAGTTACGGATTTTTTACTAAAACTGGTCAGAAAATCTGCGAATTAATTTTCCGCCACAACAATGCCCCCCACATGTCAATGTTTTGACGCTAGGTGATGTGAGGCCATCCAACAACGAGCAAGGAGCAATGCAAGTACCAGTTGGGCCGATTACAAGAGCAAGAGTCAAGAAGCTTCAATCTGAACTCAATGGATTTATTCAAAGCTTTTGGACTCAAGTTGATGCAAACAAGCTCAAGGAGGACGTGTGCATGGCCCATGCAAAGCCCATGCACGTTTTGCAAGCTGATTTGGAAGATATGCCCACTCCTAAAAAGTAGGGATACGTTTTGGAAGCTGAATTGGAAGATATGCCCACTCCTAAAAAGTAGGGATGCTCATTCAGCCTTGTTTAGGATGTCTACTTCAAGGAGACTTCTACCTTATTTAGTCTTTCATTCTATTTAGGAGTTTTAGTTCAATAAGAGGTCAGAATCCCTTTGCTTTAAGAGCAAGTAATTCGACCAGAAGTAGGAGTTCTATTCCAGCCGCATGTTTGGCTTGTTTAGGAGAGTTTTGCTTAGGAAAATTCGTGGGAACCCTAATCCTATATATAGGGTCCTATGTCTCATATTTTATTCAGACCATTATTGATATTTATATACTTAGCATTCAGCTATGATGAGAGAGTTGATACTCTTGTGTGTTCTTGCTTGAGCTTGTGTGTCGCTTAGCATAGAACTTTATTTTCACTTATCAAACGGTTTGTCCATCCCCATTTGTGGCGTGATTCGACTTTTAGGTCGTGGTTCATAGGATTCTTGCTGAGGGTTAGGTTCTTTTCGTGCCTAGTTCTTGTGGAGTTTGATTGAGTTGTGATCTGATTTCCACCCTAAAGTAGCATAGGTCCGTTTATTGAATCTTTCTGCTGAGATTCATATCATTTGGTATCAGAGCTTTGCTTGTTACTTTAGGTTTCTATCCGTGTGATCGTGATTGTCTTTGTTTCGTTTTGTGCTTACTGATCCGTGGAAGTTCTTGCTGTCCGAGAGGAAGGAGAGAAAAGAAACGAAGAGCAAAAACAGAAAAGAAAAGAAAAGAAAAGAAAAGAAAAGAAAAGAAAAGAAAAGAAAAGAGGAAAGAAAAAGGCAGAGAACTTGTGGACGAAGCAACTTGTTTGGGGCGAGCACCTAATTAGTTCGGCCAGAACTAAAAGGGAAGCGCAAGACTTGGAGAACAAGCACGCACAACTCAGGAAAGCAAGCCTAAACCGGAAGGAAAGAAAGAGAGGAAAGAAAGGCTTGAAGAGGAAAAAGGGCACGCACCTAAATTGGAAGCACAAGCAAGACCAAACAGGCGCACGCACTAAAGAGGAAATGCATTAAAGAGGAAGTTTGCTAGCTGAATAAAAAGGCAAGCGAACTAAAGAGGAAGTTTGCACGCTGAATAAAAAGGCGAGCAAGACTAAAGAGGAAAAAGCAAGAAAAGAAAGGAACAAGCAAGACTAAAGAGGAACTTTACATTCTGTTTGGTTTGTGAAACGTGTAGTTCAAGCAAAGGCTGCACTAGAGAGTGATGAGAAAAGAGAGCGTGACAAGAAAAAGAAAGATGAGAGAAGAGAAGAAGCCGAAAAACAGAAATCAAAAACGGCCAAAAGAGAGGAAACAAAAGAGAGATCAAAAGAAGCCGGAAAAACAGAAGTAAGAACGGCCATTGAGAGAAAATCCGAGGAGTGGAAAAGAAGTTACTATGTGAGAGCAAGTGAGCTTAAACAAGCATGTTTTGAAAAGAAGTCTATGATCTTACTACGGTATAGGGAGACACTTTTAGTTACTGACGGGCTTGATTCACAATTGCCAAGCATGGTTAAATCTCTTTTGCAGGATTATGAGGATGTTTTCCCCGAGGAGTTACCATCAGGTTTGCCACCAATAAGGGGAATTGAACACCAAATTGATTTTGTCCCGGGAGCAACCATTCCAAACTGTCCAGCTTATAGGAGCAACCCGGAGGAGACAAAAGAACTTGATAAACAAGTAAACGAGCTTTTGGAGAAAGGGTACGTGAGAGAAAGCATGAGTCCATGTGCTTTTTCCGTTTTACTCGTGCCAAAGAAGGATGGATCATGGAGAATGTGTGTTGATTGCCGAGCCATCAACAACATCACGGTAAAATATCGTCACCCTATCCCTCGTTTAGATGACATGCTAGATGAGTTGCATGGTTCTTGCATGTTTTCAAAGATTGATTTGAAGAGTGGTTATCATCAAATTCGCATGAAAGAAGGAGATGAGTGGAAAACATCATTTAAAACAAAGTATAGTTTGTATGAATGGATGGTTATGCCTTTTGGTTTATCTAATGCACCTAGCACATTCATGCGCCTTATGAATCATGTTTTACGTCCATTCATTGGCAAGTTTGTAGTTGTTTACTTTGATGATATACTCATTTATAGCAAGAGCATTGAAGAACATGTTGATCATTTGAAGTGTGTTTTAGATGCATTACGTGCGGATCAGTTGTATGCTAACCTAAAGAAGTGCACCTTTTGCACGGACAAGCTTGTATTCTTGGGTTTTGTTGTTAGTGCTAAAGGAATACAGGTTGATAAGGAAAAGATAAAGGCAATACAACAGTGGCCAAGTCCCATGAATGTTGCAAATGTTCGAAGTTTCCATGGACTTGCTAGTTTTTACCGAAGATTTGTGAAAGATTTTAGCACAATAGCCGCACCCCTCACTGAGGTGATCAAGAAAAGCGTTGGATTTAGTTGGGGAGAAGCTCAAGAAAAGGCATTTCAAGCGCTAAAAGGAAAGTTGACTAACGCACCTTTACTAGCTTTACCTGATTTCTCTAAAACATTTGAAGTTGAGTGTGATGCATCCGGTGTAGGAATTGGAGCTGTACTCATGCAAGAGGGACATCCAATTGCTTACTTCAGCGAGAAGTTAAGTGGCGCCACCCTAAACTATCCAACTTATGACAAGGAGCTATATGCATTGATTAGGACGTTGGAGACGTGGCAACACTACTTGTGGCCCAAGGAGTTCGTGATTCACACTGATCATGAATCATTGAAGCACTTGAAGGGGCAACAAAAACTGAATAAGAGGCATGCACGATGGGTGGAGTTCATAGAGACATTTCCTTATGTCATTCGTTACAAGAAAGGTAAGGAAAATGTAGTGGCTGATGCACTATCGCGAAGGTATGCCTTGATCTCAACTCTTGATGCTAAACTGATTGATTTTGAACATATTAAAGAGTTGTATGTTGATGACACTGATTTTGGTGATCTATTCCGAGCTACGGAGAAAGGTGCAAGTGGCAAGTTCTTTCGGAATGAAGGTTACCTATTTTGTGTAAACAAACTTTGTGTGCCTAATTGCTCTATGCGAGAGTTACTTATTCAGGAGGCACATGGAGGAGGATTGATGGGGCACTTTGGAATTGCAAAGACTTTGGCAATGCTATAAGATCACTTTTATTGGCCACACATGAAGAGAGATGTTGAAAGAGTTTGTGGACGTTGCATCACTTGCAAGCAGGCCAAGTCAAAGGTAAAACCCCACGGTTTATACACCCCTCTACCTATAACTAGTGAGCCTTGGATTGATATCTCTATGGATTTTGTGTTAGGATTGCCTAGAACTAAACATGGAAGAGATTCAATCTTTGTGGTGGTAGATAGGTTTTTTAAGATGGCACATTTCATTCCATGCCATAAAACTGATGATGCTTCTAATGTTGCTGATTTGTTCTTTAGAGAGGTTGTTAGGTTGCATGGCATGCCTAGGACAATCATTTCTGATAGAGATGCAAAGTTCTTGAGTTATTTTTGGAAGACCTTGTGGTGCAAGTTAGGTACTAAGTTGTTATTCTCTACTACTTGTCATCCACAAACTGATGGTCAAACTGAAGTTATGAATAGAACATTGTCTACTCTCTTAAGAGCACTCATTAAGCATAATATAAAGACTTGGGAAGATTGTTTGCCACATGTTGAGTTTGCTTACAATAGATCAGTTCATTCTGCTACTCAATACTCACCTTTTGAACTTGTTTATGGTTTTAATCCTTTAACTCCATTGGATTTATCACCTTTACCTTCGAGTGAGCATGTTAACTTAGATGGCAAGAAGAAAGCAGAATTTGTCAAGCAACTACATGAGAAGGCACGGCTGAATATTGAGAAACGGACGGAGCATTATGCAAGGCAAGCCAGCAAGGGGCGACACAAAGTTGTATTTGAGCCTGGTGATTGGGTTTGGTTGCATATGCGCAAGGAGCGCTTTCCCTTGCAACGTCGTTTCAAGTTGCTACCCCGTGGAGATGGTCCTTTTCAAGTTCTTGAACGCATTAATGATAATGCCTACAAACTTGACCTGCCAGGTGAGTATAATGTTAGTGCATCCTTCAACGTTGCTGACTTAAGTCCTTTTGATGCAGGTGAAGATTTGAGGGCAAATCCTTTTCAAGAGAGGGGGAATGATGTGAGGCCATCCAACAACGAGCAAGGAGCAATGCAAGTACCAGTTGGGCCGATTACAAGAGCAAGAGCCAAGAAGCTTCAATCTGAACTCAATGGATTTATTCAAAGCTTTTGGACTCAAGTTGATGCAAACAAGCTCAAGGAAGACGTGTGCATGGCCCATGCAAAGCCCATGCACGTTTTGCAAGCTGATTTGGAAGATATGCCCACTCCTAAAAAGTAGGGATACGTTTTGGAAGCTGAATTGGAAGATATGCCTACTCCTAAAAAGTAGGGATGCTCATTCAGCCTTGTTTAGGATGTCTACTTCAAGGAGACTTCTACCTTATTTAGTCTTTCATTCTATTTAGGAGTTTTAGTTCAATAAGAGGTCAGAATCCCTTTGCTTTAGGAGCAAGTAATTCGACCAGAAGTAGGAGTTCTATTTCAGCCGCATGTTTGGCTTGTTTAGGAGAGTTTTGCTTAGGAAAATTCGTGGGAACCCTAATCCTATATATAGGGTCCTATGTCTCATATTTTATTCAGACCATTATTGATATTTATATACTTAGCATTCAGCTATGATGAGAGAGTTGATACTCTTGTGTGTTCTTGCTTGAGCTTGTGTGTCACTTAGCATAGAACTTTATCTTCACTTATCAAACGGTTTGTCCATCCCCGTTTATGGCGTGATTCGACTTTTAGGTCGTGGTTCATAGGATTCTTGCTGAGGGTTAGTTCTTTTCGTGCCTAGTTCTTGCGGAGTTTGATTGAGTTGTGATCTGATTTCCACCCTAAAGTAGCATAGGTCCGTTTATTGAATCTTTCTGCTGAGATTCATATCACTAGGAAAAACGTTGACGTGTATCCATCTTTGAACATGCGGAAAATTATATATCCGGCCAAGTTAAAGCCGTAATATGCAAAGAATTTGCTAGTGAATCAGTTGAGACCTAGCCATTGTCGGCCTGCAGATGATCCCTCTTCTGGGTATATCCGTGTGCTCATAATTTTTCCGAGGGCACTTGAATTCAGCCTTATATGGCTGAGTAGAAACTCCATACTTTTCACTAAAATAACTGTACGGACATTGTTGAAAGTCTCTAACCTTTTGCTCTTGAATCCTTTCCTTCAACCTTCTTCGTTGAGTCTTTGTGAAATTCAGTTGACGAGTTTCTTGACATTTGCCCCCCGAGTGTGAGTTTGGTTTTCTTGGCACTTCTTTTCGCATAGGCTCCATATGATAGTTTTGGCACCTTATAGGTTGCTCACTTCTTGTAGCTCGTATATTACGTGGTTCTTTCTTAGACCATGCAAGCTCTTTATTGGGTACCCAGATCTTAGTAATCTTACTATCTTGGAGAATATTTTGCTCAATCTTTAACCGAGTAACTACATCTTTCTTAACCCACGCGTACTCAAGATGTCTTGTGCCAGTTCTGGTTGATTTTGGCCATTTTTTAACATCTTTTTCCATGCATGAGTATTTATTGAAGTGATGTGGAATCTGCACAGTATAAAATCGATTCACTATACTCTTACTTGGTTCAACAATCTCCATCATGTGTATGTCTTGCTCCCCGGATGTAGTAAATTGAGTGTTAACTTGGGCTTGCTCCTCGGTCGAGGTAAGATCATCTTGCTCCTCAATAGTTGTATGATCGATATACTCCCCAACCGAAATGATTTCAGCCGATGTAGGAGCATTGATCACTACGTTGCAGTGCTCTTCATGCCCCCCGGGTGAGATAGAATTCCCATCGTTATTCTGAAAGTGAACTTTCTCTCTTGTTTCTTTATGTTGAGCTAGGACATAATTGGGCAAGTGTGATACGGACCTCAATAACATGTGACTTGGCGGAGATCCTAAAATTCCCCTAGCAGAAGAAGATCCAAAGATCTTAAAAGACGGTGGAGGTCCGAGAATTTCTTGTGTTGGGAATGCCTCTTTCTTCTCCTCAATTATGGGCATTGCAAACTCAATGGCCGTAGTATCAGCGATGGATGACACTTCTTTCTCACTAATTGTGGTATCGGCCAACCGTAAACTAGTCATTTCGTCAACTTCTTTGACAGCCGAAATAAAATGTTGGATAGATTCTGTCAATTCATGCACTACTGTGTCAACTTCAGTCTTGTAACCATTTGAGTCAAAATATCTTCGATCTTCAAGTTCATGTACGCTACATGATGGTAAAAATGACTCTTCCTTATTGATGATTGTGGTGTCGGCCCATTGTGGACTAGCCGTTTGTTTGCTCTCCCAAATAGGAAGGCTATAATATTGCATAGATACAGCCGATTCGTACACGGTTGTATCAATCTTAAGCTTGCAATTGGTAGAGTTGAATTATTTTTGGTCTTCAACTACTCCACATGATAGTACTCCAATTCTCTCAAGACATCTTTCCATATTTTGAATCACCACCTCACTGTTAGGAACTGACAATAGATACTCAAAGTATTCCATTACTTCTTGCCACGTAGCCATACTTAAAGTATTGTCAAAGATAGACTGAAGCTTTTGAGAACGTTGAGTTCTACTGTCTCTAACTTTTTTGGTGTGATAATCAATATTTTCAATCAGATGATATGGTAATTCACAACCATATCTTTCAACATCCTCAATCAGATAATCCGGTGGCTCATAACCAAAAACTGCAATATCTTCAATCAAATCATCAGGTAGTTCAACACCATAATAGTTATAATAAAACTACCTTATAACCATAAAACGAGTTTCTCTCCAACTTTCATTCTTAGTCATTACGAGACGATACTTGTCCCACAATCTTTTCTGCATGATATTCAAAGACATTGTACCTCACAAATTGACCAACCTTTGTTATTTTGGCCGTATCTTTTTCGTCAAGAATCTGATTAAAGTAATCTTGGTACTCCTAGAAAGCTGAGAGATATATCTTCAACTTTTGTGATTTGAGTTTCTTTAGATTCGGCTTATAAAATATCAGAAAGACTCCTCAAAGTTCACAGATCTGGCTGGATGTCAACTTATAGATTGATCAATATGTAGTCTTTCGGCCTTAACGTTCTCGTACGAACTCCGATTTCGACGTTCTTAGTATCCAGAGAAAGAGGAAAAACCGTTCTCTAACTTTTGTGATTTGAGTTTCTTCGGATTCGGCCTGCAAAGGGCCGAAAAGACTCCTCGAAATTCGCGGATCTGGCTGGATGTCAACTTACAGATTGACCACTATGTAGTATTTCAGTCTTAACTTTCTCGTACGAACTCCGATTTCGGTGTTCTTAGTGTCCAGAGAATGAGGAAAGACCGTCCTCTAACTTTGGTGATTTAAGTTTTTTCAGATTTGGCCTGTAAAAGGCCGAAAAAGTATCTCAAAGTTCGCGGATCTGGCTGGATGCCAACTTACAGATTGACCACTATGTAGTATTTTGGTCTTAACTTTCTCGTACGAACTCCGATTTCGGCGTTCTTAGTGTCTAGAGAAAGAGGAAAGACCGTTCTACAACTTTTCTGATTTAACTTTCTTCAGATTCGGCCTGTAAGAGGCCGGAAAAATATCTCAAAGTTTGTAGATCTGGCTAGATACCAACTTTCAGATTGATCACTATGTCGTATTTCGGTCTTAACTTTCTCGTACGAACTCCGATTTTGGTGTTCTTATTATCCAGAGAAAGAGGAAAGACCGTTCTACAACTTTCGTGATTTAACTTTCTTAAGATTCAGCTTATAAATGGCCGAAAATTCTCTTCAACGTTTATGGATCTGGTTGGACGCCACTTTTAGTATAACCTTTGACCGGTTTTGATCTCTTTTGAGAAGAGACTCAAAACCGAATAGATATTCTTGTGAATCACTCTTCTCAGACGCCCTCCTTAGTCCTACCAAGTGTGCCAAAAAACTGTTGCGCAAATAAATAAATATGTTAGAACGTCAAAAATGATCTAAAGACGGATCCGGAGTGGTCGTCCCAAGATGTGATTCGAACGAATAAGGCAAAGATGGAAGAAATATGGGAAAAAGGAAGAGAAGATATGTAGATCTGACTTGGTAGATGAGAAAAGAGTTGGTGGAAGAGCAAGAACTTTATTGAAAATATATGGGAGGAGAACAAGAGGAAAGCATAAAAGATAAAAACTACATCTACTCTACGCTAAGATAAAAAGCCGAAGCTTTGATAAAGATTTGATGTGTTGTGTTGTTGGGGGTCCTTTTCTTCTACGTCAAGGCTGTCATTATATAGAAAAAACTAGCCCTAGCCCAATACCAAAAATCCTAGGCCGTTCCGTACAAAAAACCTAAATTATCCCCGGCCTGAGATATGAAAAACTAACTGCCCGAAACTTCCAAACTAATTATGACCTCTTTCTGCTCCGAATTTGGAAAAGTGATAAACTACAAAGTTATAGATTTATCTCTTATCTTTCTGTAACTTTTAAAATTACCTCAATCCAATATTTGAGCAGTTAGTTACGGATTTTTTACTAAAACTGGTCAGAAAATCCGCGAATTAATTTTCCGCCACAACAGAATTTAAAATTGTTCTAGAAGAAATTGATCAAAATTAATCCTGAATTTTCTTCTTGTTCTATCATTTATATTTTTGCGTTCGAGTAACTTCCTTGATAACCCAAAAGACCTTAAAATATCAGTTCTCCGAGCTTTCTAGCTCGTGGAACTTTTATCCATGCATCGTTGTGATTGCTAATTAGCACGTTTTAAAAGTTTATTGTGGTTGGCACTAATATTCTAATTAGCTGTAAAGTGGTGAACATTCTAGTTAACATGTTTTGTAAGTTTTAATTAACTGTTATACTCGCCATCAATTTTGATTTTTTAACTCTGAGAATTTATTTGATTTAAAATAGTCATTTGCAGATTTGGTGGATATACGAAAAAATTATCATTTACTAGATTAGATAAAGATGAGAATGTTAATAACGATATTTAATATGGAACCATGGGTTTGTGAAGACTGTTACACGAGTTTGCTGAAAATATTAATTATTGTGTTTATTTTTCTATTTTGATTAAATAGAAGCCTTGTAGCTTGATGGAAAAAATATGGGAAAATTAGGTTAAGGTTCCTGTATTTTGAGGATTCAACTTATTTTGTCATTACTGTTTAAAAACTACTCTTTGAATCCTTACTATACAAAATAACAGAGCTTTTTAATCTCTAAAAGTCAACATAAATTTTATTATGACCATTATACCCTTATTTTAAAAAATAAGTCGAACCCAAATTCAATCTAACCAAACCAACTCAATTAAAACCTAAATCAAAACTCTAGCGGAAGATGAACTTGACGACAGTGTTGGTGAATAGCTTTGTATCCTCCTCGGTGTTCCCCTCGAGGATGTTCACGATGTATGACTCCACCACGATACTCCAAGGTCCTGTGTCTCCATGGAAGCCATGCACTATCGTCATTGACTTGCAGTCTCAGAGGCGGTGCTCGCTGCCGGTGATGCTAAACCAAAAACCTTGTTTATATCGTCAAGGTGGTCCATGCTAGTTGCCACTGGGAGCAGTCGAGGCTTCTTCTCCTAAGGGTAGGAGGAAGAAGATCCCTTCAGCATTGTCCGGTAGAAAGAATCATTGTCGGAGGATGAGAATCCACCGGGGCTAGAATTTGACGAGCTCAAAATTGAACTATAAAATAGAGTTTGATCATCCAGCTAGGCGACAGAATGGGTGTGGGGTTTATCAATTTATCAAGATCTAGTCTTGACGGTTACGAGAATGGGGAAGAAAGGATTCTTGAGGGAGAGAGAAAGAAATAGGAATTTTATTGAGAAATTAAGAAATGTACTAAAGTGACTATTACATCCAAATACTGGTATTAATATGTAATCTTACATCTCATTCCTACTCAATCTATGTCTACAACTTCCTTTAACTACTTTTCTTAAAATGTGTGCGCTTCCCTTTTCTTGAAACCAATCCAAACGTGACACGTGTATTGGTCTTCCACTGCAATTTATTAACTTGAACGACAGGTCGTTTGTGTCCTCGTACACTAGGTGCTCGACTTATTATCTCTAACAAACCCCCTCCTTTAAAATGCACTTGTCCTCAAGTGCTTAGAAAGCTTGATCCAGCGCATGAACATAAGGAAACTAAGAGCAAATGGCCTCAAAATCCTCCCAAGTTGAGTCATCATCATCTGAATTTGCCCATTTGATCAGAACTTGTACCCTAATAGTGTTATTACGCTTCACAAATCACTGCTTCTAGTTCAAGTTTTAGCTGTCTATTTCTATCTGCTAGAGGAAGAGTGCTCTCCACAACTCTTCCTACTCCAATCTTCTTCTTCAGGAGAGATACATGGAATAAAGGATGAATATGACAATCTGGAGATAACTGGAGGCGATAAGCTACTGTGCCAATCTTTTCCATGATAGGATAAGGTCCAAAGTACTTAGCAGATAACTTCAGATTCTTTCTGTTAGCAAGAGATAGTTGTCTGTAAGGTTACAGCTTCAAATAGACTAAATTTCTTACCTCAAATGATATCTCAGAATGTTTCTTGTCTGCAAATAGCTTCATCCTCTCCTGTGCTTGCGATTAATTTTCCTTTAACCCTTGTAAGACTTGTGCTTGTCTTGTGATCAAGTCTGCTACAATAGCAACTGAAGATTGTTCTTCACTCAGTCCTGGTATTGATGGAGGTGTATACCCATACAAAACCTCAAAAAGAGAACACTTTAGAAAAGTATGAAAACATGAGTTATACCAGAACTCTACTAAAGGTAACCATTGAGACCAGCTAGTGGGTCAATGAAGACACATCCCTCTGAGATAGTTTTCTAAGCACTGATTAACCGGTTATGTATGCCTATCAGATTAAGGATGGTAAGCAGTGCTAAGATGCAATTGAACCCCTACAACTAAAAGAGAGATATCCACACATTGCTCGTAAAGATTCTATCTCTGTTAGAAACAATTACCCCAGGTAGTCCACGGAGTTTGCAGACTTGGTCGATCAACATCCTACCAACCTGTAAAGCTGTGAATAGGTAAGACAAAGCCAAAAAATATGCATACTCCAAGAAGTGATCAACCACCACTAAGATGGTGTCTTTCCCTCCTGATTTAGGTAAGCCTTTAACGAAATCCAGTGAAATGTTCTTCCAAACACAATCAGGAATTGGTAAAGGTTGAAGCAAGCCTAGATATGCTACAATTTCTGACTTGCAGCATTGATAAATATCGCACGACTTGACCCATGTCTTGATGTCAGCTTTCAACCCCTTTCCAGATAAACACGTTGATCTAAAAGGTATTTAAGACTCTAATGATCAGTCTTATTGACAAATACACCCCTTTCCAGATAATATTGCCATTTCGATACTACTAAAAGAAGAGCGAGCAATTTCTTCTCGTATACAGGCAGACCAGTATTATGAGGTTCTAAGGCTTGACTTAAGAAGGTAATAAGTCAACCTCCTTGAGACAAGATTACACCAAGCCCAAAGTCCGAAGCATCAGTTTCCAATGTGAACTACTGTGTAAAGTTTGGATAAGCTAGAACTAGTGCAGATACCATCTTCTCCTTCAATGTGGTAAATGCCAGCTTTGCATTTTCATTCCAATTGAATCCATCTTTACGTAGCAATAAGAACAATGGTTTTGCCACTTCTACATAATTCATGATGAACTTCCTATAATAACCGTCAACCCCAAAAAACCACAAAGCTCCTTGATTATCTTAAAAAATGGCCAATCTTGCATGGCTGAGACTTTCCTTGGGTCATTATTGACACCAAGACTAGAGATGACATGACCTAAGTAGTCAATAAAATGTATGCCTGATTCACACTTAGACAACTTCAAGAAGAACTGGTTGCATCTTAGAGTATCAAACACTTGTTTGAGATGTGATAAATGAGTAGCTTCATCTTTATTATAAATCAAGATATCATAAAAAAAAACAAGAACAAACCTTCTCAAGTAAGGAGCCAAGGTCTTATTCACGCAAGCTTGAAAGGTTGCTGGTGTATTGGTCAACCCAAATGGCAAAGTGACCATGGTGAGTTTTAAAAGTTGTTTTATAAATATCCAATTCTTTCATCTTGATCTGATGGTATCCTGCCCTCAAATCTAACTTAGAAAAGATCTTTGCACCATGTAATTTATCTAACAGATCATCTATGATTGGTATTGGATACTTGTTCTTTATGGTGCAGTTATTGAGTTGTCTATAGTCAATACACATCCACCAAGTTCCATCTTTCTTATTGACCAAGAGGACAAGCAAAGCAAATAGACTCTCACTCTCTTGTATGAACCCTGATTGAAGTAATATTTCCACCTATTTTTCAATCTCAGCCTTTTGGAATGAAGGTATCGATAATGTCTTATCAAGATGTGATGAGTGTCAAAAATACTCATTATTCGTGTCATTTTAGTTAATCGCTCTTAGTGTTTTAGGTTGATTTAGTTATGTTTTAGTTGTCTTAGTATTAGTTTTCGTTCATTGTGTGTTTACATTAAGTTTATTGTTTTTCATTAAGTTTGCTTGTTTTTAGGAGTATATTTAAGGAGAAGTAGAGGATGTTCGAGCGAACACGCAAATGTATGGACGAGAAGGAAGTTGCGATGCTAAGGAGTGCTGATCATGAGAAGCTAGCGCACGTCATGCCTCTATGGTGCACGCCAAGTATCCGTTACTCAGACGACCATTCACTCAGATGACCAGATGCACTCGAAGAGGGAAAATGCAAAGACTTGATGCACGCCACTTAAAGCTAGCGCACGCCAGACCAGACGGACAGAAGAAAAATAAAGATGAGTATTGGACAAACAAATGGCAAGACTTGACAAGGGTGGTTTAGAGCTTTCTGAAGAAAATAGGGACAATGGCTAACTCTTTTTAGATATTTTTAGGTTAGATATTTTAGTAGATAAGTTAGATAAGATATTTAGTTTACTATTGCACTAGTTACTTAGTATATATGCTAGTTTTGCTATGTAAACTAAAAGAGAGAAGAACTTTGGACAAAAACACATAAGTAAAAGTTGGTTTTTGGTAGAAGAACGTGGACTTGAAGAGGGGGAGCTTGGAGTCTTGATAAGTCTCCCTCCCTTTTACTCTTTGTCTTTAATTAATGCTTTATATTTATATAAATATGTGTGAGTAGTTGTTTGAGTTTTATGCCTTAATGCCTTTGATGTAGCCACTGATGAGAGTTGTGTATGTTCATGTATGTGTTTTTATCGACGTGCTTGATCTTATTGCTTAGACTTGCTTGATCACCAAGCCTTAGTAGCTAGTCAAAACTTGAGACCAAAAGGAGAGAAAATTGATGGATAGGTTGATTTGATGATTGATGGATAGGTTGCTAGGAGAGAAATCTCCTTGGTAACCTACTGATTGTTCTTGGAGTGGAGCTTATAGTTGGTATTTAATTTAGTTTAGTTAGTTGGTAGGGTCAAAAGATCATATCTAACCTTCTAAGCTTGGTTAAGTAATAATTTAGACTCATCTTGCATGAAAGTGTGGTTGAGGTTACCTTTGATTCACTCAAACAATATCACATACACTTAGACCCCTCTTTATCTTATGGTTATGTTGCTAGTTTAAGGTTACCTTCTTATGCTCTTGATGCTTGATGTTTAAGACTTTAGATCACTTAAGTTCAACTACAAACTTCATAATCTGATCCTAGTAAGTATGTAAACCTTAGAGTAGGCCTAACACCTCAATCTCTGTGGTTCGACAACCCTACTTACTCTTATTGCAATTCACTGCAACTCTGCTGTTAAACTGGTGCACGCCACCCTAGTTGGTGCACGCCAGGTTTGTTAGTTTGTGAGCTTTTGGTCATGCCAGGTAATTCTTAGCGTGTGCTAGAGCTTAGGGCTGGGGTGGCACACGTCACCCATTTCTAGCGTACGCCAGGAAGGACTTATAAACGACTGATCGTCCATTATTAAGCAGAATTATGATAGCACTTTTACCTAGAGTTGCAGAGAAATGATGCTCGTCAAGCTGGATGCTACATTTAGTAACAGTGGAACTCCATGGTCTTGTAATCTTGGTGGTGGCAATACAAACTTCTTCACTTTCCAACGTATGCAACCCTTCCTTCTTCTGCTTGCATACATGACCCCTGACCCATGGAGTCTCTCCACAAGTGTAGCAGAATGGTTCTTTCTTCTTAGTAATTCCTAATTCTGGCCCTGCTTTAAGATTTGTTGTAGGCCGCCAGGTGTTCGACAAATTTCCTACACTCCAGGTATTCGACGAATTGCCAACTCCAATTCTTGACATAATTGTTACACCTGTTCTCCCACCAATAGATGCTCCTTGCCCTGCCTTAAGAGCCATCTCATACAACTAAGCTTTGATGATGGCCTCACTTAGAGAAGAAAGCGCATTTGCACGAACCCACAACTTGTAAACATTCGCATGTAATACTCCTCCTTCAAGGAAAGGTCCTCCCTAATCATGAAACCCTTGAGTTCTTCAAACTTTCTCATGTAATCTTCCACATTTCTTGTCTGTTTCAGATGGTTAAATTCTTCCACTACACTACCTACATTCTTTGACCCAAACCTCAAACATAGATCATTTGAGAACTTCTTCTAGTTAACATCTGTTGTTTGTAACATCCAACCATCAAACCATACTTCTGCGACATCATCCAGATGGAGACTCGCCAACTCTACCCACCTTCCCAGTTCAATCTTATACACAAAAAAGTACTTCTTGCATCTCCTTAACCATCCCCTAAGATTATCAATGGAAAAGGCAGAAAAGTCTAACCTTGGGTTCTGGAAGCCTTCTCTTTGCTGTTTCGCCATTGATGGAACTTCTTTTACCACAGGTGGGTTGGTGACCTCCACAGAATCTTCGCTTGCCACTAATGGAGGATTTACGACCCCTGGGTTTGGTCCTAAGATTTCTCGATCCCCAATCTGCCTCTTTAACCACTCGAACATCTCGTTGTGTGAGCTCGCCATTGAATTGAAACATTCTTTGGTTTCTTGTTTGTTCTTCTCCAATCGTGATTCTAACGACACAAACCTTTCCTCGATCTTATGAAACTGATCTTCAATCGATTTCTAGCATGTGTCCATGGTGAAGCTCTGATACCACTTTGTAAAGATCTAGTCTTGATGGTTACAATAATGGGGAAGAAAGGATTCTTGAGGGAGAGAGAAAGAGAGAAAGAGAGGAATTTTATTGAGAAATCAAGAAATGTACTGAAGTGACTATTACATCCAAGTATTGGTATTAATATATAATTTTACATATCATTCCCGCTAAATCTACGTCTACAACTTCCTCTAACTGCTTTTCTAAAATGCGCGTGCTTCCCTTTTCTTGAAATCAATCTAGAAGTGACATGCGTACTGGTCTTCCGCTGTGATTTATTAACTTGAACGACAGGTCGTCTACGTCCTCATACACCAGGTGCTCGACTTATTGTCTCTGACACAATTCTACTATAGATTGAGATGGTATTCAATCAAATTAGGGTTTGATCAAACTAAAGCTAGGAGGAAACTCAATTAGAAAATCTAACCCATGAGGGAGACCTCGAGGAGGCAAGTCCACATGACCGCAAATCAGACCAAATTGGAATTGGACCTGTCGAGATGCCACCTTTTCAACTACGAGAACTTCTCCGACATCGACTACCCTTTCTGGTCTGACGCCCTACCGGACTACTGCGGCCATCCGGCCTTCAAACTCGACTGCACCAACCGGCGTTATGCCACGTTGAACATCTTTGCCTTGCCAGTACGGAATACCGGTTGGGACCCATCAATTTCATGTTGGAGTTGTTGTCTACGATTACATATGCTTCCTTCAATTACTAATTATTTGGATTAACCGATAGATAGAAGTTTATATAAGTAACGTGAATAATTTTTCAAATATAAATTACTGTTTTTGTCTCGTATAAAGCGGCGTCTTGAACAGTAGTAGTAGGATCACTGCCATCTCCCCTTTGATCATCATTGGGATAGTTTATTTGGGTTATGGTTAGTTTATTTGGGTTATGGTTAGTTTTTCAAATTTATGATGGTCCTAAAAGAATTATGTTAATTTTTATGGACTAAAAAAATCAATTATTTTGCATAGTATGAATTAAAAGAGTAGTTTTTAAATAGTAAAGACGAAACCAGTTAAATTCCCAAACTACAAAGATCTTAGCCTAATTTTCCCAAAAACAAAAGTCCCAGTACTATCGTGAATTTATGTAAAAGACATAAACACAAAAAGAAGCCCAACATGATTTCTTCGCTTGCCCGCCCACGTCGGGTTTTTTTTGTTTGGTGTTACTATTCACCAAAAATATTCAAAATGGTATCTTGAAATTTTTTTTATCAAAATGGTGTCCACATCATTTTTCTCTTTCCAAATTATGGATTTTTTTTTCTGGCCAAATCGGATTACGAATTTGTTTTTCGTTCGAACCAGATTACAGAATTTTAACCCGTAACTAGAAAACGGATTAAAAATCCATAATCTGGTTCGGTAACCGTATTACATATTTTTCCCCATTTTTAGTTTCATGAAATAGATCTCAAAAAGTTAAGCAGATTAAAAAAAATTTCTCGAATCAAACATCATAGCATCAAGATATGGTTCTTCAAATTTTTTTTGGGAAAAGTCACTTTTAGTACCATGTAGTTTCTTCGAAAATTACTTTAGTACCATGTGGTAAAGAACTCTTCATTCGAGTCATACCTCACCAAGTTTCTATCGCTTTGGTCCCAAAATTACGATACTACCCCTCCCTCAATCATAACCTAACCAAACCCAATTCGACCCGATCGAACCTACATCTAATTCAACTCAATGGAGCATAAAAAATAGGATATGACTCGGATTGAGCTAAAATTTTACAAGAAGTATCCTAAAAATACACATGATTTACAAAAAAAAATTTAGGAATTTTAGAGGCTCAGAAGTAGTTTTTTATTTTCTGATGCACTGAAACTTCGTCAAATCGTATAGAAGAAAAAAATACATCTAATTGAGTTGAAACTTATCCCAAGGGAAGCATCCTAAAAATACACATGATTCAAGAAACAAATTTTAGGAATTTTAGAGGCAAAGGAGTATATTTTTGTTTTATTTTTTGAAGCGCTGAAACTTCATAAAATCGTATAAAATAGAAAATATATCAAATTGAGTTGAAACTTGTTCCAGGAAATCTTAAGAATCTCTAATAAATTTAGGAACCAAAATGCATCCTTGGGACAAGTTTCAACTCAATTAGACGTATTTTCTATTTTATACAATTTTACGAAGTTTCAGTGCATCAAAAAATAAAAAAATACTTTCGTGCCTCTAAAATTCTTGAAATTGTTTTCATAAAACATGTATATTTTTAGGATGATTCATGTAAAATTTCAGCTCAATCCGAGTCATATCCTATTTTTTACACCCCATTGGATTGAATTGGATGTGGATTCGGTCGGGTTGAATTGGATTTGGTTAGGTTCTCATTGAGGGAAGGGTAGTATCGTAATTTTGGGACCAAAGTGATGGAAAATTAGTGAGGTATGACTCGAATGAAGAATTCTTTACCACAGGGTACTAAAGTAATTTTCCCAGAAATCACAGAGTACTAAAAGTGACTTTTCCCTTTTTTTTACATAATCTCTCAATTTTAATATTTTTGAATTTTTCTAAGCTTTAAAAAATACAAAAAAAGACACAAAAAAATTTAACCATCTTTGAATTTTTTTTTGAATTTTTTAAAAAATAAAAAAAACTAAGACGCAAGAAAAAAATTAAATTCTTTTCAAATACACGGGTTTTTTTTTCAAATTACCAAAAAATTACAATTTTCAAAATGGTGTCCACAACAAAAGACGATAATACCATTTCCTTTTTTTTGTATTTTTTCGAATTTATAAAAATTCAAAAAATATAAAAAAATCAAATTGAGAGATTATGTAAAAAAATTTGGAAGATCAAGATCTTCCTGCTCGGATGTCCGATTCGAGAATTGTTTTTTGAATCTGCATAACTTTTTGAGATCTATTTCACGAAATCAAGAAATGGGTAAAAAAACCCGTAATATGGTAATTTTATAACGGGTTTTTTACCCGTAATCCGGTAAAACGGATTAAAAATCAGTTAACCGAATTACAGATTTTTAACCCATTTTTTGGTTTGAACGAAAAAAAATCCATAATCCGATTTGGCTGGAAAAAAAATCCGTAATTTGGAAAGAGAAAAATGACGTGGACACCATTTTGATAATTTTTGTTTTCTGGGTACCATTTTGAATATATTTATGAAGACTAACACTAAAAGCCTATTTGGAACCAATTCTCATGGGAAAATAATTCTTTTAATTTAACACAATGGAAATGGAAAGGAATTACTTTCCTATTTTCTTATTTGGAACCAAAATTTTAAGTTAAGAATTGATTTGGCTTTATTACAATAATACCCTTCAAATATTATAAAGAACCAAATATCCTCACTTCATTTCTACAAACATTTGATGAACACCTTAAATTGTCCAAAAATTGCAGGTCATTTGCTGCAAAAGAACTGCAATACTGCTGCAAAGATCACAAATCCTCAAGCTAATGCGGTGAAAATAACTCTTTAGCATCTAGGAACATGCTCGATAATGGAGAGTCAAATGGAACATCAAAAATCAAGTTTCCCAAGGTTTAGACAGTGTATATTAGTATATATATGTTGTTGGTTGAAAACGCTAATCTAATTTATGGCATGCTTGCTGGCATCATTTTGTAAATGGGAAAAATAAAACAAAAATTCTAATAAATCACTGGTATCATTTTCTTGATAGCTTATCTAGACCAAGAGTGACAGTGAGCAACTCAAGAAAAAAATAAAGCTAGTTTAACCACGACCATCACGAGCACAAGCTGTTGAATGACAATGGCACATCATAATCTCATAATCTAATCTACCAATAATCCTAATGGTAAAAACATCGAAAGTTCTGCAGTAATTTGTAGCTAAATTTCACAACAAACATCATTAAAATATAAGCATGGGCCACACGATAAACAGAGAAATAATTATCAAATCAAAATCTGATAAAATATAAGCATCTCTAGTATATGCATTCTCAAACAAAAGCAGAGCAAGGTGTATCGTCGGCAACATTGTATGTGGCACACTCTAAATAATTTCCAGTGGTATCGTCGTCCCGCGAGTAGTAGTATTAGTAACCAACCTCTCCTCCACCAACAGAACAGAACAGAACACACAACCTCCTCTTCTTCTTCCTCCTTGAGTTGACCGACCACCCAGGAAGGAACAAAAATGGCGTCAACGGTTGCTTCCGCTTCTGAAAAGAATACAGGTATATCAACATCCCAAAATTTCAAATTATAACATTAGACCTACAAGCTTCCGGTGACTTAAGTATCATAAATTACATTACAATTGTCAAAAGAGCCATCCAAATGGTGAAGAGTCCAAACACCAAATGGTATTCATCTTGGATACAGAATATAACAAAAATTCTTTGAGTTCTACGCTTTCTTTTGTCTTGTCTTAAACTTCAACATTGAGTAGGTGCTTTGGCTTAGTCAAAATTCATACAAAACCCGCACACATAAACCCATATATTATCATCAATTACCGACATGAAAAGAATAAAACTTAGTAAGCAAAACCAAATTCAAGAAGTTGCCCATTAAGCTACAAAATAAACCCAGAACTAAATAACACAAAACAAGTTCCCAAGCTCAGCCACCACTCGTCCTCACGCAAGCCTCCACCCGAACCAACTCAGCAACATAAAAGCAGACCTAGGTGAAAAAACCCTTGCCTTTTCGTAATTAATCACCCATTTTGCAACCCGGGTGAAAACCCTAAACCCTCCCCACAACAACAAGAAGAAACGAGTGGACGAACCAGGGGAGCAAGGACGAAGTCGAATGCCCCGGTGGAAAAGATCCAAAAACTACACACAAGAAGAGAGAGAGAGAGGGTGATATGGGCATACCCGGAGCGAATTGGGGATCCGACGAACAAGGAGCAACCACCTATTGTCGGAACAGTGAGCCGCCGAAAGTAAACTCCACGTCGTTGGAGATCTCCATGTAGCCCTAAGGTTTAGACAGAGTTTCAAAGGGGAGAGCAAAATAAAGGAGTGTCGAGAGGATGAGTGAAAAGTTTGGAAATTTTTACTTTTGTCCAAGGGTGAAATTGGTATTGTCTGCACAATTCTGTTTTGATCCCAATAATTCTGACCTCTTTTAGAAGGAATCAAAATCAGGAGTTTTTGGCCAGACAAGAATTCCTTTCTTTATCAAAAATGGTTCCAAACAAACTCAATTTTTTAAAACTCAAGAAAGTGATTCAATTCCCTTTATTTTTTATGTTTCCAAACCGGCTGTAATGAAAAAAAAAAAACCACTCCCATTAATTAATGTGATAAAAAGGTATTTCTCCTTCCCTAAATCTGGAGAGGGGAAATCCCAGAAAAAAGGCAAAGAAGCGAAGCTAGCTGCTCCTCCATGTAACCCTCTTTCTCCTTTCTCATCTAATTATCTATGTGTTTTTAATTAACAAAAAGAAACTTCAATCTTAATCTTCTCTTATGGGAATATCCTTTGGAGAGTTTCAATTTTCCAATTGAATGATTTTTAACTTTCTGACTAGTTACAAGTTCGTGTCCCAAGCTAGGGTGTAAGGTTTCGTCTGTTTTCTTTTAAGTTCCTTCCTTGTCTGTTCTCTGCTGTTTTCTTCAATTTTTGTCTTATGTTTGGGCGTTGATAAGATGATAATTAGGGGGGTTCTCCTGAAGGGTATGATAGCGATAGTCTTGGCGTTGTTACCAGTGAACATATGTATGATATGGTTTTTATACAATGGATAGACACCTAAAGGAACAATGCGTGGTTAGAAAAATCTACGTATATTCTTTGTGGGCTTCGTTTAATAATCCCTGTCACTATTATTTCAAACACGCATTGCAGATTGTCATTCGGCGTGCAGAACAAGATCTTAGCCAAGTTCGCAAGTATTACTTGTACTGTGAAACATCAACTTCGTGCAAGATCCGAGATGGTTGTGGCGAGATATCAACCTCCTTTGTTTAGGTGATATGCTCTCCTCTCAGTGTTCGTGGTCTGTGCAGCTAGTTGAGGATAACTCAAATCATTCTATTTTGTTGCCACCTACAGTGTTGCCCCTATGATGGAATGGACGGATAACCATTTCAGGACTCTATCCAGGCTCATATCCAAGCACGCATGGCTTTACACAGAGATGCTTGCAGCGGAAACAATTGTCTATCAAGAGAAGGATTTGGTTAGTAACAACCGATCCAACTTTTTGGCCGAGTCGGACATATGTTTGTTTCCATAAATGCTTAGGAAGCACTTATGTGTTATTGTGACTTATATCTTATTATTATCGTGAAATAAATAACTACTTGTGATGCCATTGTTCAAGAATTCAACAAATTATAAAGCATAATTTTTCTAGACTTATTCTGTTCACGTGACCCAAAGTCTATATACTTTCTGTGATAAAACTCTCTTATTGCATATGTGAAGGGCAGAAGTCCCTTGGTGTCTAGAGTTTACTTCTCTTATGATTTCCATCTCTATTTGGTTTTTATATTGCCAGGACAGATTTTTGGCATTTTCTCCGGAGCAACATCCGATAACCTTGCAAATTGGTGGGAATAATTTAGATAATTTGGCAAAAGCCACCCAACTGGCTAATTGTTATGGTTATGATGAGATAAATTTCAAGTTAGTAGCATTTCTTTGTCTTATTTCTGGTTGTCTTTTGCTCCTTGGCTTCACTCTCTCCAAACTGACATCCTTCTTTCTTAACTGCATACTAGCTGTGGTTGTCCTAGTCCCAGGGTAGCTGGACATGGATGCTTCGGTGTTTGTCTTATGCTTGATCCAAAGGTAGAAAATTGTGCTAATTTCACTTTCAAACCTTCAATATCCATGTTTTCTTGATCGCTTGTCATTTGAAGCACTTTCTTATAATTATGCTTTGTCTGTCCACAAGGAAAGTTTGTTGGTGAGGCAATGTCTGTAATTGCTGCCAACACCAATGTTCCAGTCAGTGTTAAATGTCGGATTGGATTAGATGGCCACGATTCCTACAATGAGCTGTGTAAGATTTTTTAAAACATCAATGATGTCAGGTTGCATGTTCTTGTACTACTCTCTCATGTTATATTTGGATAGTTGTTTCTAAAATTGAACTCTGAAGTCGACAATGCACATCATTTATTCTTTTTCCGGAGGCCAAGTGTTATGATGCTTCTAAGATAAAGATTCTGCCTTGTGTTCTATTGGAAAGAAACCCTGAGAAACGAAGAATCACTAGAAAATTTCTTAATCATCAGTCCTTAACTAGTCAATCAGAAGCAACATAGAAGAGTAATTGGTTGAGCTTCCTTGGTATATGTGAATGGAAGAACTCCATTGTATATATAACTTTCATGATAAAGTAGGATAGAGAACTGTTCAACCAAATAAGTGTTTAATCATTTTAGGACTGGGAATGGTAGTGGCTAACCGAAGGATATGCCAGAGAGATGGTTCTCTAGTTTTTTTCCTGTATGGTGATGATTGATTTCCTTTTGGAATGCTTTGCTAATTTTTCTAATTCAGTTTTCAAGCATGCCAATTTTCGTATTTGCCTGTATTCCTTGCCTTACTGTTTAGCGTTATACACTGATTTGTTTTCCTTTTCTTTTTCCCTTTTAAGGTGACTTTATCTATAAAGTCTCATCCCTTTCTCCTACTAAGCATTTTATTATACATTCACGGAAGGCTCTCCTTAATGGGATTAGTCCAGCAGACAATCGGAAAATTCCCCCCCTGAAGTATGAGAACGATGTAACATAATTTCATATTTCATAATTGCGAAACATAATTTCCTTGAGGTTAGTGATTTTGAATTTACTATATGATTGTTGCAGATATGAGTACTATTTTGCTCTCTTGCGTGATTTTCCGGACTTGCAGTTTACAATAAACGGAGGCATAAATACTATTGATGAGGTCAAGCTACTTCTCTACTCTATTATAACATAATTATTTATTGTTTTTGGTTATTATGAGCTTGTAAGCGTAGATACAGTTGTTCAGTTGGTTCCTCACCTGGTTCTGATCAATATTTTATGATTCAGGTAAACGCTGCTCTGGAGGAAGGAGCTCATGGAGTAATGGTTGGTCGTGCTGCCTACCACAAGTATGTTAAACATTCCGACTTCCGAGCACACGCCATTGAAGCTCATCTTGTTATATCATATATGTGATTCTTCGAAACAGAAGCAAATGCAAGCATTTCGATTAACCTAACCCATCTGATAAATCTGAAACCAGGACAGGAGTTTAAGGCGATTAGTCTGAAACCATGCATTGGCCTCATAAATGGCCACTTTTTTTGCCTTAGATCTTGTTGAAGGTACCACAATAATAAGGGCAAGCAATCATATAGATGCTATGACAGAAGGAAAAAGTAACAGATCACCTTATCTCTAAATTCCTCTTATTGTGTTTTATAGACATGCTAAAGAAAGCCTTGTGAAAGCAGTCATATAGAACTCTACCAAATTGCATCTGTTTCTAGGCAGCATTTTTAGGACCTTTTAAGGTTCTGTAGTTTCTCTCTGCCTTTCTCTGCCATCTATTTCACTATGAGATTGTCCAAGCACTCTCAAATTCACTCCAGTTCTGTTAACTTGTGAATACTGATTGCTTTGATCAAATGCTTCACAGCCCTTGGAATGTTCTTGGACATGTAGATACTGCCATCTATGGTGAACCAAGTAGTGGTATAACACGTCGCCAGGTGCCATCTATGTTCTTGGAATGTTCTTGGACATGTAGATACTGCCGTTTGTCGTTTGACAGTAGTTTTCTCCGTAGCCTCCACTTTTTGTACATGCATGTTTGCTGGTTGCAATTGGCTATTAACCTAAATTACTATGTGATTTGATTTCTTTCAGGTCTTAGAAAAGTATCAGGCATATGGTGACTCTATGCTGGGTAGATATGGGAATAACAGACCTAATGTTCGTGATGTGATCAAGGTAAAACCAAAACTGTGTTTTCAGTTCTGTCAACAATCAATTGCAAGAAATTTCCTTAGACTATGTCATGCGTGGTTAGAGATACCTTTTTGGCTCCAGATCAATTTGGAGAATTCGACATAGTTTTTCACGCTCTTCTCATCTTCGTATTACAAATATAATATGGATAATGGAGTTTCTTCTTGCATATGTGCTTTCATTTCAGCCTATACTTGGTCTTTTCCACGCGGAACCTGGAAATAGTTTGTGGAAACGCAAAGCTGATGCGGCTTTTATGCATTGCAAGGTTTGTGAATATTTGTTCTCTTGCAGTCCTGTTTATGTTGTCATTCTAACATTCTGGTCGTTTTTTGGCACCACTATGATTGAGTTCTCTTCTGTTGAACTACTAGAACCATGCTCATATCATTTTGAATAGAAATTGGTCGACATGAAACAGTTAGCTTTCTTCAGTCATTGTTTATAGTTTGAGGTTCAGAGCTGTAGTTTAAAGCTTGAAATGTCTAGCACATAACTTAACCAGAGAAAACTTAAAACAGTTTTAATTTTTGTCAACTGATGAGATGTGTTCCTGCGTCTTCTCTATTGCAATAATTTGGATGAATGTCTAGTTATTTACTTATTCTTATCAAAACTCTCAAATGGCTGCAACTTGATTAGCTGGTTAGCTAAATTTTCGTGTTACTTCTGGTGACGAGTTGTGTTTCATAGTCAGCTCTTTTACAAGTCAATAGGTTAGAAATGCGTAATGCTGGCCTTGATCTGCTCCCTCCTTTACTCGATGTTGGGCAATTTCCTATCTGGACTTGTATACAAATTCTTCTTATAAAGCTTTTTGCTCTTTTGATCTTGTTTCAAATATGAGTTTCATTTGCATTCTGATGTTTCTGATTTCAAATTTTGGCAAATTTCCTTCGGGGTAAGTGTGTGAATGGTGAACCTAAGACTCCCATCAACTCAAGCACTTGGTTTAATTCGTTTCGTTTCCAGTTCCGTTCATTAACTGTTTTTGACTTTTTGGCATCATCAATCTGCAGACCATTAAATCGTTCTTCGAGGAAACCCTTGTCGCTATTCCGGACAGAGTGTTGGATTCACCCGTAGCAGAAGCACTGTCCGGTCGTCAGGACATGTTCGCTAAAATACGAGGATTGCTACCGCCTCCAGTTGAAACATCATTCTCTTGATCAGCTAGCTAGGCGAATGTAACTGGATCGTAGTCCCGATACAAGTCTTTGGGATGATGTGTTCATCCACTGATACACATTAATCATCATCCGCATCAGTTATACTAGTCATCCGTCAGAATCATAGATATTGAGTCTGTAAACTTGGCGTGTTTTACTTGCCTTTACAGCCCCCGGGAGAAGAGGGATTTGGTTGTTTGAAAAACTGGTTTTAACAATTGGAAGAAATTGACTCAATTAATTGGACAATTTGAATTAATTTGATTGGAAATCACATCATTATCATTTGATTTTGAGTGTGTGTGAAAACGTTTGTGGGAAAAAAGATTTCTTGATCTGAGTTACGAGTTACAGAATTATGGATTTATTTTGAGAACTGTTTTAAATTCTATGTCTTATCTTCTAGATTTCATCTGATTTTAAATTCAGAATATAAATTAATATTTAACAATCTATTTATTTTGATATTTTATTGATTAATATTATATACACGTCAAACCAATTTTGTTTACTAATATTTTGAACATTTTTAAAACTCTTATAAATATATTTTTAGTAAATTTCTTCGGTGGCTATTTCGCGTTGGTGGTAATCTGCTATATTCACTCACGTTGTTAAACTGTTTTGAACTACTTTTGAGTTATTTGCTGAACCGTTTATTAGTGTTGTGTTTCATTCAGTTATGAAGGTAAAAACAGAATTTAGTCACGCGTAAGTTAAAACTGTTTTGCCAATTTACTTTGATCTTTCCTTGGTTTTCAATTAATTGTCTTCTTTCTAGTTCATGCAAATTACACGTTATATCGTTAAGATGTCGTTTTCATCATTACAGAACTTATTTCACTAATTGATTTCAGATCTGGATTATTATTTACGGAATTACGTTTTGAAAGGAACTGATTTTTTTTTTCCGGAAAAGGTGCTTCATTGATACTTGGGAAAGAAGTTACAGCATACACCAGTAGTGAAGAAAGACAGCAGCAAAGTATACAAACCCAACAGAACAGAAGATTACGACAACAAAACTAAAAACGCTACTACACAATATATACCCTTCCCTTCATCCGAGAACGAAGTTACAGCCGTTGGCCTCATTAAAAAATTCACTCCAGAAAACTCGCCGCATCGGGAAAAAATCGGAAACGAGAAAAAGAGCACCACCGATAACACTGCATGAATATGAAGAGTATATATTGTCAATGAAGCACATGTCGCATAGCATTGGTTTGTATGTCAAGGAGTCCCCCTACTACGACTATCCCGGTCAAGAATAGCCAGTAGGTCATCTGGAGGCCAAGTAAAAACCATTGTCTCTCGATGTTCCGGTATTGTCATCTTTGCCAAAGCGTGAGCTGCCTGATTAGCTCCTCGTCGCGGAAATGAGAGAGTAAGGATTTGCAATCCTCAATTATCACCGCCAAGTCACTTCTATCATTTGATGATCTTCAAAATAGCTGGACAACAGGCAAACAGTCAGACTCCACTAAAACCCTTTCCAGTCCTAACTCGCCAGCGAACTCTAAGCCTGTACGCACAGCCAGACCCTCGGCAAGAGTAGGATGGAGGATGTTAGGGAAAAATTGAATAACAGCCATAATGAAAGCTCCCTCATCATCCCGCACCACAACTCCAACCTGTCCACCTCCCTCAGGTTGTACCCCCGTATCGACATTTACCTTGAACCAACCCCTATCTGGAGCTTCCCAAGAAACCTCATCAGTGGATCCCCGTCCGCGAGCCATCACACTTTGCATTTCTAACGAATCTTGCCAGAACCGAAAGCTCTCGGCTAAAATTTTTCTTTGATTGCACTCTGCCTCGGGTTGAAATATCATCATGTTTCACATTTTCCATATCGTCCAAATACAAGTGGCTCGTCTGCTGCACTCAATCTTATCATTCACATTAAACAATGTCAAGAATCCATCCTCCACGGTAGAAAATGTTGCATTTTCGAGGTCAACCCCGATTTCTCTCCATATACTTCGGCTCCACTTGCAATGAAAAAACAAATGGACCATAGTTTCAAACTCAAAACCACATCCAGGACATCCCTCAGCAATGTTCATGCCTCTATAGCGCAAGTTTTCCCTCACAGGGAGATTATTATCAAGAACACGCCAAATCAAAGTCTTGATACGCAGTGGACATAGAAGGCCCCAACACATCATCCATAATTCACTATGTCCATGCCTAGTATAATTAATATTCCGCGACGACCACCAGTTCTCAAAGTCTGTTCTATACTCGCTCCACACTGTATACTCTTCGTCTGTATTTAACTTCCACTGGAGAATATCAATTGGATGCCTAGAACTCAATAATATACTCTGGATACGCAAGCTGTCTTCTGAAGTAAAGATGGAGTTTATTAATTGTTCATTCCAGCCCGTTCCATCCTCATTTATCAATTCAAAAACCCAGCGAAAATTATCCATTCCAGGTCAAATATAATCTAGATGGCCAGTACGAGTCCCTGGCATCCACCCATCATCCCAAATTTGAATCCGAGTTTTATTTCCCACTCGCCACTCCAGCCCAACTAGCAAGAGAGGGATGCTAGAGTGAATACTTCTCCAAGTGTAGCTGCTCCCACTTGTTATTGTAGTGTCCTAAATTGAAAGACGAGGAAAGTACTTACTGCTGAGTATTTTAGCCGTGAGCGATTCTGGGTTAGTGAGCAGTCGCCAGACTTGTTTTGCAAGCATAGCTTTGTTAAAATTCTCTAGTCTCCTGAAACCCAACCCTCCTTCTTATTTTGACCTGCACATTCTTTCCCAACTCCTCCAATACAGTTTATTTTGATCGCCAACCGATCCCCAATAAAAGCTGTAAAGCATGTTTTCAATTTTACCGCAAGTGCTAACCGGAAGCAAGAAATAGCTCATTACATATGTCAGAATCGACTGAAGGACTGACTTAATCAGCACCTCTCTGCCCGCTCTAGAGAGGAAGCAAACTTGCTAGTGACTGATCCTTTCCTTTATTCTATCTTCCAAATTTGCAAACACTACTCGTTTGGAACGACCAATTACAGTTGGTAACCCCAAATATTTATCCTCCTCATGTCCTCCTCTCATACCCATAATGAGTCGCAATCTATCAGCCTCAGCATCAGTAACGTTTTTGCTAAAGGAGATCGCGCTTTTTTCTAAATTGACCTTTTGCCCTGAAGCCACATGGTAAGTCTCTAATATATCAAGAATGTGTCTCAGCTCAGTTTCCATAGCCTTTGAGAAGATCAGAGAATCATCTGCAAAAAATAAGTGTGATAAGACTGGTGCACGTCTGGCAATCCTGATACCATGTAAAGTCTTCTCCTTAATTGCCTCATCTAAGAGGGCTCCAAAACCTCCCGCGCATAAGAGGAATAAGTATGGTGACAGAGGGTCACCCTGGCATAAACCCCTACTCGGAATGAAATAATCACCAAGTCTCCCATTGACTTGTACTTAGTACTGTACAGTCCGAACACATCTCATAATGAGATCCACTGTACGCAAAGAAAAGCCCATTGCCAACATTAGCTCCTCAAGATAAACCCATGTCATACGCCTTCATCATATCCAGCTTCATTGTGCAGTATCCCGTACGTCCACTTTGCTTCTTCTTTAAATAATGAAAAGCTTCAAATCCAAGCAAGGCCACATCCGTAATTAGATGCCCAGGGACGAAGGCACCCCGATTGGGAGAGATAATCTTGTCCAGGTGCCATTTAAGCCTGTTTGCAATTGCCTTTGAAATTATCTTCATGACTACATTGCAAAGGCTAATAGGACGATACTCAGAACACGTCAATGGGCATTTTGTCTTTGGGATCAGTGCAATAATAGTATGATTCAGAGATGAGGGGTCCATACCATCATTGAGCACGGCTAGGGCAGTTTTAGTAACCTCGGGGCCAACAGTGGTCTAATGTTTCTGGAAGAAAATTGGAGGTAGACCATCAGGCCCTGGTGCCTTCGTCGGATACATCTTGTCCAGTGCTCCCTTAATATCGGCCTCTTCGTAGAGGCCATTAATACTCGTGTTCATCATCTCAGTTACTCTTCGACCGACCTTCTCAGTGACCCTATGCACCTGCAGAGACACAGAAGTAGTAAACAGGGAACCATAAAAATCCATAAAAGCATTCATAATCTATTCTTTGTCACGTAGCACCACCCCGGTCATTGTAATAATCTCTGTGATCATATTCCTTTGGTGATGTATTTTAGCCCTCTAGTGAAAAAACTTCGTATTTTAGTCACCCTTCTTGAGCCAGTCCACCCTAGACCGTTGTGCCCATATTAGCTCTTCCTGAAGTAGAATCTCCTCACGTTCAGCTAAAGCAACTGCAATACGAGTTTTAGTTGCACCTATAAGAGTCATCTTCTGAAGTTCAACGACTTCCTTTTCAAGTTCCTGAGCTCGTCTTCTTATGCTTCCAAACTTGCTTTTCTCCCACCCTACTAAGTTAGCTGCATATGTCTTTATTCGATCCATCAAGGTCGCTCTGTGCCCTATAGAATTCCAGCCAACTTCGACTTGGTCAGGCAATTCTTCATGTCTCATCCACATTGTTTTGAAATAAAAGCGTTTCACTCGTCGTCCCAATTCTAATCTCCTAATATAGCAAACAATTGGACAGTGATCAGATCCAATTCATCGAAGGGCTTCAGCATCAGTAGCTGGGAACATATCCAACCAATCTTCAGTGGCAAAACAGTGGTCAAGCTTACACTCCACAAAATCACCATCCTCTTGTCCATTACACTAAGTGAATTCAAAACCACCTTGCTGAATTTCCCAGAAACCACATTCCTCAATAACTATACGCAAGTTTTCCATCCTTAACATAGGGATGACACGCCCCCCTCTTTTCTCTGACATAGATAAAATTTCGTTGAAATCACCAAAGCATAACCAAGATAGGGTAGACTTCGTACGAAGCTGGCTGCGGAGTTCCCAAGATAAGTGCCTGGCCGATGCTTCCGGCCACCATTAGAATCTAGTAAACCTTCAAGTCCTCACTTCCCAAATAACCACGTTGATGTGATGATGAGAAAAGGACAAAAGCTCAATAGTTAAAGATCTGTTCCAAGCCACCATGAGCCCGCCACTATGCGCTCTACCCATGCCCACACAATCCACCGCAATCCTGCATTCAAAACCCATCCTCCACCGTACCCTTTCTGCCTCTTCACTTTTCATTTTCATCTCACACAAGAACACCAGCTGGGGATGACAGGCTTTAACAAGCCTGTATAGTTCTTGAACTGCTCGAGGGCTCCCCAACCCCCGATAGTTCTAACTGAGATGATTCATTGTTCCTGGCAGGGTTGTCTTGTGACCACTGCCTCTGTAAGAGCTGCCAAAGGGACACCTGAAGCAGAGGCTAACCTCTTACTAACATGATGTATTTCTGAGCTCGCTTCCAAACTCTTTGGTTTGTGACCCATACCAGCTTTTCCTGTACTCTCCGATTCTGTCTCCATACTACCCATAGCCCTTGCTTGCCTCTTCCATGCACGTAAAGCAATATCGCATATATCCGTTTCCATCACCAACCTTTTCTCCTCTTGAACTGAGCATGTTTGGGTTGCCAGGCCTACAACAGTTGTAGTTCCCCTCATCTAATCACTTTCGTCTGCTCCTGATCTATCTGACATCACCCTACCAGTTGAGTCCAGAAACTTCCTCCATTGAATAACTTCAGCTCTCTGACTATCCACTGACGGTTCCCAGTTAAAGAAAGGGCGCAGTTGAAAGGAACTGAATTTAAATGGTAGTCTGTGTGGTTTAATGTGATACTGTTTTCAAATTGTTAAGGTTTTGTTACATTTATTAGTACAATTTTTTGCTAGACTTATTTAAACTGGGAGGATTTTGAAATTATCCTTGAATCCATTATTGGGCCGTTGGTCGAAACTGTTTGGAAAAATTAATTTATTACTTGTCTTATTTGTTAATCTTCAATAAGCATATTCGTTATCTTGCGGGTTGCTGGTGGGAACTGTTTATTACAACTTTTACGTCGGGATTATTTATTCCTTGTGCTAAACACCTGTTACTTACAAGTTTTATTTCAGGTGACATAGAGGATGGCAGAGATCAACAAATCCGATGAGGCGAACACCACCAACGATGAGAATGTGAACGATGAGATTCATGCGGTGATGAGGCTGTGATGCTGGTTCTTCAAAACCATGTGCCGTACGATTATATAGTAGAGACTACATTGAGCTCTAACCTCAAGGACATGTACCTCACAATCATTGTGTCCAAGGTAAATTTTATTGGAGAAAACTCAAAAGAGTGGTGGGTGGACCCGTGGACTACCCAACACATTTGTGCGAACAAATATATGTTCAAGACCTATCAATCGGTCAATGATGAGAACTACTATATGGGAAATTTTACTATCTCAAATATTGAAGTCAAGGCAATGATCGTGCTAAAGATGACCTCTTCCATGGAGTTGACCTTGACTAACGTGTTACATTTGCCCGAGATCCAGAAAAGTCTTCTCTCTGGAGTAGAGCTCAACAAGAGAGGCTTAGGCTCATGTTCGAGGTCGACAAGGTCATTATGTTCAAGGGAAGGATGTTTGTTGGAAACAGTTACTTGACTTCAAAGGCAAAGTCTAGTGATATGATTGATGTAAGTGTCGTCAATAAGGCTATCACAAGCAATGATGTAATGAATATTGCTAATTAGGCTAATGAAAACAAAAAGATTGCTTATTCTTGATTCATTACCTTTGTGGCATAATAGGCTAGGTCATGTGAATTATAAATCTTTATAAAAAGGCTAATCACATCAAACTTATTATCGACGTTTAATATCGATCACAACCATAAATGTGAGACTTTTGTTGAAGAAAAAATGCTCAAACATTTTCCTACTCAAGTGAGCAAAGTACGAAACCATTGGATTTAATTTATATTGATGTATGTGATTTGAAATATTTACAAATGTGAGGCGGTAAAAATTATTTTATAACATTTATAAAAGATTATACACGCTATTGCTACATCTGCTTGATGAAGTAATAGATATGTTAATTCACTATAATAATGAGATTGAGAACCAACTTGGTAAGAAGATTAAAAAAATTCAAAGTCACTGACAAGGGGAATATGAATCTCCATTTGTACTATGTGCCGAGAATGAAACTATTAATCAAACTACGGCTCCTTATTTTTCTGAGAAAAATGGAACTATTGAAAAGAAAAATAAGACATTTAAAAAAATGATGAATCCAATGTTTATTAGTTTTGGACTACCAAGGAACTTGTTGGGGTAAGCTTTGCTTTTTGCCAACCATGTGCTTAATAGAGTACCACTCAAAAAAGTTAGATAAAATACCTTATGAATTATGGAATGGTCATACATTGAGTTACAAATTCTTAAGGGTTTGGGAATGTCTTGCTAAGGTCCCAAACCTACCTCCTAAAAGGATAATGATTGTCCCTAAAATGGTGGATTGTGTGTGTACGCACAATATAGTGTTGCATACAAATATTTGGAGCACAAGTCAGATAACTCTAATATTTGTATAAACACTATAATTGAAGCTATGAATGCTTTATTCATGGAAAAAATATTCCCTCACAAAACTCTAAAATAGGTTGACAATCTAAATGATAAAAGCAGAAGCAATATGGGGAGAGAGGAATCTCAAGATGAAGTTGAAGAAACTAGACGTAGTAAAAAGGGAAGGAAAGAAAAGTCTTTTGGATCAAATTTTTGTAATTAATCTATTAGAAAAGGATCCAGTAATCGAAAATAAAGCAATATCTTCTATAGATTCAACTCTTTAGAAAGAAGTAGAGAATAGTGAAATAGAGTCTATCTTATATAATCAACTTGGAAACTAGTGAAACTACCTCAAAGTAGCAAACCACTAGGTCATGAGTGGAAATAAAGTCTTTTGGATCAGATTTTGTAACCTATATGTTATTTTGACATGTATGCTCCTATTTCTAGGAAGACCTATATAAAGCTAGTCATTGCCTTAAGAGCTATGTTTGACTAGAGATCCATCAAATGGACGTGAAAATAACATTCCTTAATAGATATTTGGAAGAGTAAATTTATATGGAATAACCCAAAGAGTTTGTTATTCCAGGTAAAGAACATATGGTGTGCAAATTTCTAAATGTGTGCGATAAATGTGTCTATATGATAGGATTAAATTCAAAGTCTTTACCTTGGAGAAGATGATATTAACATTTTGCTCAAAATATGGTTGTGAAATATCTCTTAATCTACACTCTTCTATTACTCAATTTTTATATACATATAAACCCATATTTTTACTAATATTTTCATCATTGATAAGAGAGGAAAAAAAACCTTGGAAGTATATGCTCATCATGTTGTAACTTTGTAATGTATTTGCGATCTTGTTGCATTTTGTATTACAACATCTTACAAAGATGTTTTATAGTTGATGTAGAATAGTTTTTCCATTTTCAATTACTTGAACTTATATATAGTAAAGTGATAACAATATTGTCAATAGTTGATTTAAATCATTGTTAGAATGTAAAGTAGTTTAATGCAATAGAGCGGTGAAATAGATAGAGTTACATCGATTATACAAAAATTGATTAATAATATTGTTGGTTGCTCTTGAAATTAACATAATCATGCCACCAAGATAAAATATATTACATGTTACACAAATAAATAAATAATGTGATATATTAGATGAGCAACGATTCTGTATCTATTTTTGACTACTCAACTTAGGAATTAGCAAGATAGAATTTTAGTTGTGGCGGTTAGTCCTCTCTGGCTAGTTCCATCCTTAATGGTTGGTTAACTTTTTCTTTTTCTTTACTACTTCTCATCACGTTCTGGAGATTTTTTTGGATAATATAATTGCGAATTATAACAAAAACAAAATGTGATATAAGATATGTATAAAACTATATGATAACAGTAACATATCATATGTAAAAGGGTTCATAAAAGGAAAAACAAAAAGCATAACATTTCAAAAATTGGAATAGAATCAAACTCAGAATTCAGTACAGTTTAATAAATGAATAATGACATATAAAATACAAGATAGAGTAAAACAGACTTTGAAAACCTTGTAGTTTGTCTTATACTTTTAAACTTATATAATTTGACTTTATTATACAGAATCAAGTGTGTAATAGGTGAGTAAGAAGCAGCATCGAGTTGGATTTTATGGTTTATAGGTCGAAAGAGTTAAGTTACGAAGTTGTAGTAACATTTTTTTAAAGGGAGAGCATTTGTATTATCCAATACTTCGTACAAGATAAATGATGATTTGAGTTACACGAATAAGGTATTTAGCTACTAAACTCGTGCATTCGTAAAGATCGACAAGACTAAAAAAACAGAGAGCAATTGTATTATTGTTGTGGGAAAAAAACTATGGGTGGCTGGGCTGGTGTGTACCCTAAGAAGTAACTACTAGTTATTGTTCTCCAGTGGTCCAGCCGTGTGAGCAACCGGTAACTTCTAATAAAATGGCATTTGAAGAAGTGAAGATTGATATGAATATGATGGGCCATGATATGAATCTGATGGGTTTCAAGCAAGTTTGTGCAAGTCCAAGGTCGTCCAAGAAGCCTATGCAAAGCCCATGCACGTTTTAGGAGCTAATTTGGAAAGCTTAGCAAGCGCGCATTATTATGGAAGCATGCACATACGGAGATCAACCTATTTTGGATGTGTATCAACCTTTTTAGACGTGCATCAACCTACTTTGGACGTGCATCAACCTATTTTGGAAGTATGGATTCATTCATATTCTACTTAAGCTATTTAGTAAAGTCAATTATTTTGATTAGAAAATTATATTCCAGAACCATTTGGCTTGTTTAGGATGTGCATCTACTATATATTTACTAAATATTATATGTTTAAATGGTTTCTTATTTAGTTAGATTTTATTCGGCCAGAATTCACCTATTTAGGAATAAGTAAAATTCGGCCAGATTGTGAGCTCCTTTTTAGGAGTTAGTTTGTTTAGTAATATGTGAGACTTTTGGAGCCTATATAAAAAACTCCTAGCTTAATAAACGTAATTCAACTTGGTGATAACTTAGCATTGGTAATTGGTGAGTTTGATACTCATAGTGTGTTCTTGCTTAGGCTGGTGCATAGGCTTAGCTAGAACGAAAACCTTTCACTTATCAAGTGAGTCTTCCATCTTCATTTGTGGTATAATTTGACCTAGACTAAGGTTCTCAAACTATTCATTTGCTTGCCTTGTGGTTCGTCCAAGGTTCTTGCAAAGCTCTGATTCATGGATTACAATCTTTCCATCCAAGAGTAGCACAGTCTGTTGTGATTCTCCTGCCGAGGATCATATCATTTGATATCGAAGCTATGACTTGCTACTATCTATCTTTAATTTTCATTCTTTAATCCATTGTATTCAGTTTGTAGTTTGTCCATTTAGTTCCAGAAAGAAAAACAAAAAAAAGGGAGAAAAAAATAGAAAAGAAACAAAAAAAAAGAGGAAACAGAAAAAGAAAGAGGAAAGAAAAGGGAAAAGAAAAGGAAACAATTTTTTTTGTAGCAACTTTTTTCGAGAAGGCCAATCTTTAGGCAACATTGATTTTAAGGTATTTGTGGAGGCCTTGGTAGGAAAGTTCCAACAAAGATTGCAAGTAGAGATTGAGCCATTGCATCGAAGCTTGGATGCCATAGAGAACATTTGCACAAGGCAACAACCAAGAGACAAACTTTATGCACAAAGGAGTAGAGCACCTATTGGAGGGCTAAGTGGAGAAGAATCTGATCAAGATGAAGACATAGGCTCTATAGGGAGAGGTTGAGGACTGATCGCCAACTTGGAGAGGCAAGGCGAAGAAGAGATGACCATTGAGAGGAATTGAAAGCTGACTTGGTTAGAGAAATTGACTTGTATTTAAAGAAAGTAGATGAGAAAAGACATAAGAATATCTTTCAAGCTAAGTACAAAATGGAGGAGAAAGTATGTTGTTCTGATATTAACATTACCTATGATCAGATTGTTGAAGATGTTTTCACATGGGAGGAATTTGGTGAATTTTCTATTGATTTATTTAATGGAGATTGTTTTCATGAGCATGACATGTCACTTCTTTACTTAAGAGATTTGTTTGACGAATCAGAAGTTATGGAAGTTGTTCATATGAGGAAGCGCTTAATTACTACTGTTGGTGCATGTGAAGAACTTATTGTTGCTATTAATGAGGAAGAGGTTCAGTCCATATCTTACATGTCGCCAGATTTTTTTATTGAACATGTTGATCATATTGACTTCTTAGGATTTGACAAGTATGATTATGTTGGAGACTCATTATCGCTTAACTTGTGGAATACTCTGAGGTTTAAAGAAAGGGTTATGCGAGCAAGTATGTTCTTGGCTTTCAAATTGGAGATTTTTTCATGCTTTTTATGCTCAAAGTATTTATTTAATAGGAGTGGAAGATATCAAGTGCAGCCACGAAGTTCAAAGATTAAACCTTGTTTTAGCAATATTATTCATCTAAGAATGAATGAGGATTTGAGGACAACTCCCTTTCAAGAGGAGGAGATGATATGAATCTGAAGGTCCAAGGAGTTTCAAGCAAGTTTGTGCAAGTCCAAGGTCGTCCAAGAAGCCCATGCACGTTTTAAGAGCTAATTTGGAAAGCTTAGCAAGCGCGCATTATTCTGGAAGCATGCACGTACAGAGATCACCCTATTTTGGACGTGTATCAACCTTTTTGGACGTGCATCAACCTACTTTGGACGTGCATCAACCTATTTTGGAAGCATGGATTCATTAAGAGTCTACTTAAGCTATTTAGTAAAGTCAATTGTTTTGATTAGGAAATTATATTCCAGAACCATTTGGCTTGTTTACGATGTGCATCTACTATATATTTACTAGATATTGTATTTTTAGATTGTTTCTTGTTTAGTTAGATTTCATTTGGCCGGAAATCACTTATTTAGGAATTTGTAAAATTCGGCCTGATTGTGAGCTCCTTTTTAGGAGTTAGTTTGTTTAGGAGTATGTGAGACTTTTGGAGCCTATATAAAGAACTCCTAGATTAATAAATGTAATTCAACTTAGTGATAACTTAGAATTGGCTAATTGGTGAGTTTGACACTCATAGTGTGTTCTTGCTTAGGCTGGTGCGTAGGCTTAGCTAGAACAAAAACTTTTCACTTATCAAACGAGTCTTCCATCTTCGTTTGTGGTATGATTTGACCTAGACTAAGGTTCTCAAATTGTTCATTTGCTTGCCTTGTGGTTCGTCCAAGGTTCTTGCAAATATCTGATTCATGGATTGCAATCTTTCCATCTAAGAGTAGCACGGTCCGTTGTGATTCTCCTGTCGATGATCATATCATTTGATATCAGAGCTACGACTTGCTACTATCTATCTTTAATTTTCATTCTTTATTCCATTGTATTCAGTTTGTAGTTTGTTCATTTAGTTCCAGAAAGAAAAGTGAAAAAAGGGAGAAAAAAATAGAAAAGAAACAAAAAAGAGGAAACAAAAAACAAAAGAGGAAAGAAAAGAGAAAAGAAAAGGAAACAATTTTTTTTTGCAGCAACATGTTTTGAGAAGGCCAATATTTAGGCAATGTTGATTTTAAGGTGTTTGTGGAGGCCTTGGTAGGAAAGTGCCAACAAATATTACGAGCAGAGATTGAGCCATTGCAACGAAGCGTGGATGCCATAGAGAACATTTGCAAAAGGCAACAACCAAGAGGCGGACTTTATGCACAAAGGAGTAGAGCACCTATTGGAGGGCCAAGTGGAGATGAATCTGATCAAGATGAAGATGCAGGCTTTACAAGGAGTCTTAAGAGGTTAAGGATTGATTGCCAACTTGGAGAGGCAAAGCAAAGAAGAGATGACCATTGAGAGGAATTGAAAGCTGACTTGGTTAGAGAAATTGACTTGCATTTAAAGAAAGTAGATGCAGCACGACATACGAACATCTTTCAAGCTAAGTGCAAAATGGAGGAAAAAGTATGTTGTTCTGATATTAACATTACCTCTGATCAAATTGTTGAAGATGTTTTGACATGGGAGGAATTTGGTGAATTTTCTATTGATTTATTTAATGGAGATTGTTTTCATCAGCATGACATGTTACTTCTTTACTTAAGAGATTTGTTTGACGAATCAGAAGTTATGGAAGTTGTTCATATGAGGAAGCTCTTAATTACTACTGTTGATGAATGTGAAGAACTTATTATTGCTATTAACAAGGAAGAGGTTCATCTCATATCTTACATGTTGCCGTTTTTTATTGAACATGTTGATCACATTGACTTCTTAGGAGTTGACAAGTATGATTATATTGGAGACTCATTATCGCTTAACTTGTGGAATAGTCTTGTGCTAACCTCGTAAGTGATCTACCGTTATGGCATTGTGTTATTTATGTGAGGAGATGTATTTCAGAAGTGTGTTTAGGTGTCCTTTGGTTCCCTTAGTAAGTCGGTTCAAGTTTGACAAAGTTGTCGCAACGATTTTCCAAGTTCCGCAAAGTTGGTTGGTTTATTTCGTGCAGAATGACCTTGGTGTACTTAAACGGCCATAACTTCTTCATTTTTGCTCCAAAAGACACAAGGGAGTACATTTTAAAAACTAGCCACATAGAGCTACAACTTGGTTAAATACAAGTTTGGTCAGAAATCAAAGGAAGTATATGAAATATGTGCTTGAAGTTGAAGCTTTCTGATTGGACCACACATTTACCATAACCAATCACATGTGTTTACTTAAGTAAAAGGGTAAAAGAGGTGAGGAAGGGCTGGAAATGACTCATTTACTTACCTCTTACACTCAGGAAGGGTATAGAAGAGGTGAGAAGCTCATTTGGTTAGCCACAAACCAAAACTTAAAAAAAGAAGAAGAGAGAGTTGGAGGAGAGAAGAAGAAGCAGGCAGGTCAAAACGTAATGACTCAGTAAGTAATCTTCCTCTCTGAATCAGACCTTGAAATTTTACCAAAGTATAGAACACATCCAGACCTTTCTAACGGTGTATCCCACTTGTGATTTGGATTATGGAGTCAATGGAAAATTGGTTTTTAAGACAGAGCACGTTTCTGGGGTAGTCAGTGGGCGACGCAAAGAAGATCAGCCTTGTAAGTGGTCTTAAGCTCCGATTTGGACTTGGATGTTTTGAAAACATTTGTGTACACTTCATAAGGTTTTCTGGTAATGTATTTTATGAGTGAATTGGTTGAAGGATTTGGTATGTACACTCTGTTGAATTTCTGAATGTGTTGCTGAGTTCTTGGTTGAGTGAGTTGAATGAGAAAAGTTTGGTGAATTGATTCCTTGTGTAAATAAGGTTAATTGAAGGGTCTGAGGTTAATGAGAATATGCAGGGGAGTTGAGTTTAAGTGATGTTTGGGTTGGATTTGGGTATTTGATGTATTTATGATGATTGTTTGCGATAGAACTTGCTACGTTCTTCATTGATGCCCGGTTTGGCTAAAACAGATTGTTGTATGCACTTGTGAGCATGAATGACTTGGGTACAGCATGTGTGTAGGTTAGTACTTGGTTGGGAACCAAGAATTTAAAAGGTTTGGTCTTTTGGTTGTGTTTGGTTGGTTTTGCAATGACAAGTGCGATGAATGTGCTAAGGTTGCCATTTTGAAGCGTTAGAGGTAACTTGGTGTTGGAAACCAAGGGCTAACCTCATTAGGTGATTTTATGATATGGTACAGATTTTGGACATTGAGGAGCTTCGTGTGGAAGGATGAATTGGATTTGGGGAAATCTACGTTTTAAGCGCTGTTTGTTCGAGTAAGAGGATAACACATGATAAATTTGGTTTTGTTTGATATGTGTTTGTTTCAGAGCTTGATTGTGTGTGTCACATGCATATGGTTTAGTACATGATATGGTTGGACATATTAGTGATTGTGTTGTGAGGCATGTGATGTTTGTGAACAGCCTCGAGCTGATTTGATATGTGTGGCATGTCCATGTGTGATGGATGTGATTCTGGACTATTGGGTCATCTGTTTTGATAAGATATGTGTTTTGTGAGAGAAATGAATAGGCTTTCCTGCACTAACCAGGGATGTTAGTCTATGAGCTCATAGTTTTGGGGGTATCACTAGTGCACATTTGTAAGCTTTGGCCAGTTTACATTTGTACACTAGTTTCTGTTATTTGTGAACAGAGATCTGTTTGGCCATTTGGATATCCCTAGCAGTCTGAGGAAGAGGCAATACAAAACCTATTTATAGCTCTCTGTATTTATGTGTGTGTGCATGTTGATATTTGTGTTTGGTAATAGCGTTTGATGATCATGCATTTTGATTTGAGTGAAGTCGAGCATGGTTGACTTTTGTTGCATGCATATATCAACCATAACTAATATATTATGTTCTATTCCTTTGCTGAGTGCCTTTAGACACTTACCCCTTACTATTCTGTCTCAGGTTCTCAGAGACCTTAGTTCGTTGAGTTTCAGAGTCCGTGGTTCAGGCCCTACTTCTTTGTTCGAAGGCTACTTTTGAGGTCTCTGAATCGTGTCTTGATCTCCTTCTGCATAGACGCTTCATAGTTATAAAGCTTTTGAGATGTTGTTTATTGAACTTTTGGAGATGTTGTGATTTTTGGTTTATAAATTAATTTGGGTTTGAGATGTTTTGTTGACCTTGTATATAAATTTGCTTCTGCTGAATTTGATTGTTGTCAGATGGATTTGAGACTTGGTAGGCCTGCATTTGTGTTGTTGAAATGTCACATAGTCTAGTGCTGGTCGCCGACCTCAGTTTGGGTCGTGACAGAGTTGGTATCAGAACTAAACCTTGATTGTCTTATATAATGTCTGAATAGGAATACTACAAAGCATAGGATTCATCGTGTCTTGTCCTTCTTTGTCTGAGCTTGTTTATGGTCTTCTTAAAGTGTGACTTACTCTTAAAGGGAAGTTATGCCTCTAAAACATAAGGGTACAGATGCTACCACGAGGGAGCACAGTGAGAGTTCTGGTGCGTCTAGAGATGAGGCTACACTGGAGCCTACTCCTGTCATTGAGCATACTACTTCTGATACTACCATGCCGACTGAGACAAGTCAACCAGCGGCTGGTACTTCTTCTGGGCTTAGAAAGTAGAGTGGTAATGCAGTTGATAGGGTGATGGTGGCGATGGAGAAGTTTATTGCCATGCAGCAGAGTCAGGTGGATAAGAAGGCTGCTATGACACCTTGAGATGATTCCTTGGTAGAGTTTTTGAGGTTGGAGCCACCTATATTTTCTAGAGTACGTGATGATCCTCTGATGTTTATTGATGAAATGGAAAAGAGGTGGAAAATTCTGAATTGCGACAGTAAGAGGATGGTGGAACTCGCCGCATTCAAGTTGACTGATGAGGCAGGGATATGGTTTTAAATGATGGAATCTGTTGGCTGGACTTGGAAGAAATTCAGTGACTCCTTGTTGGATCGTTTCCTACCAGAGAGCCAAAGGGATGCTCGTGCCTTTGAGTTTGAGAGGCTGATGAAGACTATAGAGATTACTATTACAGAGTATGACCAGAAGTTTTGCTATCTGTCTCGCTATGCAAAGTACTTGGTGCCTAATGAAGATAAGAAGGTGAAGAGATTTATTCGAGGGCTGGATGATGCGATGTTCAAGGTGATGTATCCACGTGGTTTTCAGTCCTATTCAGCAATAGTGGATTGTGCTAGGACCTTGGAGATGCGAGATAATGAAAGAATTGCAAGGTAGAAGCAAGCTAGGGTCCAGAGGTTTGATCGGCCACCGCAGTTTAGTTCAAACCAGAGTTTTGGACAGTAGCAACAACAGAGGTCGAGTTTTCAGTCAAATTTTCTGAGAGGTGGAGGATCGTATGGAGGATTTTGGAGAGGCAGTGGTCCTTATGGTCCACAGAGTGGTCGAGGCCAATCTGGTGGTCGAGGCCAATCTGGTGGTTTGTGTGCCAGTTGTGGGAGGCAGCCCCTGGGAGACCATGTTATAGACAGACAGGAGCTTGTTTTGGGTGTGGCAAGTTGGGACATCAGATTAAATATTGTCACGTGGCTAAGGCGAGACAATAGGCACAGCTTACGAGTTTATCTGTTCGACCGCAAGAGCCAGATCAGAGTCTATCTAGTCAGAGTTATCAGAGAGAGAACTCGAGTGTGAGGGGCAAGGAGCCGATAGAGCATGATAGTGGGGGTATGGCTCAAGTATATGCTTTGACGAAGAAAGATGTTATGGCATCTAACACAGTGGTCTTAGGTATACTTCCTATAGGATTGTCACACGCTCGAGTCTTGTTTGATTTGGGCTCGACACATTCATTCTTGTCACCCCAATTTGCTGAGTTTTCTGCTAGTTCACTAGTGTCATTAGGGGAGCCTTTAGAGGTGTGTACCCCTTCTGGTCATATCATTCATGTGCATTTAGTTCATAAATCATGTGTGATAGTCGTAGATGGCCACAAGATGTTGGCTGATCTACAGGTGTTAGACATGGATGACTTTGATGTGATTTTGGGTATGGACTGGTTGTCGTCATACCATGCTACGATGGATTGTTTCAAGAAGATTATGAGGTTCAGGCCTAAGGGTGAACAAGAATTTGTATTTTGGGATGATGGGATGGTTCCACCGAGGCTTATATCTTGTTTGAAGGCTTCGAGATTATCGAGAAGAGGTTGTGTGAGTTATTTGGCTGAGGTTAAAGAAGTGAATGTGAATTTTGATCAGATTATAGTTGAGAACATCCCTATTGTGAGAGATTTTCCGGATGTGTTCCAAGATGAGTTACCTGGTTTATGTGAGGAGATGTATTTCAGAAGTGAGTTTAGATGTCCTTTGGTTCCCTTAGCAAGTCGGCTCAAGTTTGACAAAGTTGTCGCAACGATTTTCCAAGTTCCACAAAGTTGGTTGGTTTATTTTGGGCAGAATGACCTTGGTGTACTTAAACGACCATAACTTCTTCATTTTTGCTCCAAAAGACACAAGGGAGTACAATTTAAAAACTAGACACATAGAGCTACAACTTAGTTAAATACAAGTTTGGTCAGAAATCAAAGGAAGTATGTGAAATATGTGCTTGAAGTTGAAGCTTTCTGATTGGACCACATATTTACCATAACCAAGTTGAGGATTAAGTAAACATGTATACTTCTGTATAGATGCTTCCTAGTTATAAAGCTTTTGAGATGTTGTTTGTTGACCTTTTGGAGATGTTGTGATTTTTGGTTTGTAAATTAATTTGGGTTTGAGATGTTTTGTTGACCTTGTATATAAATTTGCTTCTGCTGAATTTGATTGTTGTGAGATGGATATGAGGGTTGCTAGGCCTGCATTTGTGTTGTTGAAATGTTGCATAGTCTAGCGCCGGTGGCTGACCTCAGTTTGGGTCATGACAAGTCTGAGGTTTAAAGAAAGGGTTATCCTAGCAAGTATGTTCTTGGCTTTCAAATTGGAGATTTCTTCATGCTTTTTATGCTCAAAGTATTTATTTAATTGGAGTGGAAGATATCAAGTGCAGCCACGAAGTTCAAAGATTAAACCTTGTTTCAGCAATATTATTCATCCAAGAATGCATGACATATGCAAGGATTTGAGGACAACTCCCTTTCAAGAGGAGGAGAATGATATGAATCTGAAGGTCCAAGGAGTTTCAAGCAAGTTTGTGCAAGTCCAAGGTCGTCCAAGAAGCCCATGCATGTTTTAGGAGCTAATTTGGAAAGCTTTGCAAGCGCGCATTATTCTGGAAGCATGCACGTACAGAGATCACCCTATTTTGGACGTGTATCAACCTTTTTGGATGTGCATCAACCTACTTTGGACGTGCATCAACCTATTTTGGAAGCATGGATTCATTCAGATTCTACTTAAGCTATTTAGTAAAGTCAATTGTTTTGATTAGGAAATTATATTCAAGAAAACATTTGGCTTGTTTACGACGTGCATCTACTATATATTTACTAGATATTATATTTTTAGATTGTTTCTTGTTTAGTTAGATTTCATTTGGCCATAATTCACCTATTTAGGAATTTGTAAAATTCGGCCTGATTGTGAGCTCCTTTTTAGGAGTTAGTTTGTTTAGGAATATGTGAGACTTTTGGAGCCTATATAAAGGAATCCTAGCTTAATAAATGTAATTCAACTCAGTGATAACTTAGCATTGGCTAATTGGTGAGTTTGACACTCATAGTGTGTTCTTGCTTAGGCTGGTGCGTAGGCTTAGCTAGAACGAAAACCTTTCACTTATCAAGCGAGTCTTCCATCTTCATTTGTGGTATGATTTGACCTAGACTAAGGTTCTCGAATTGTTCATTTTCTTGGCTTGCGGTTCGTCCAAGGTTCTTGCAAAGCTCAGATTCATGGGTTGTAGTCTTTCCATCCAAGAGTAGCACGGTCCATTGTGATTCTCCTGTTGAGGATCATATGATTTGGTATCAGAGCTATGACTTGCTACTATCTATCTTTAATTTTCATTCTTTATTCCATTGTATTCAGTTTGTAGTTTGTTCATATAGTTCCGGAAAGAAAAACAAAAAAAAGGGTGAAAAAAATAGAAAAGAAACAAAAAAAAGAGGAAACAGAAAACAAAAGAGGAGAGAAAAGGGAAAAGAAAAGGAAACAATTTTTTTTGCAGCAACATGTTTCGAGAAGGCCAATCTTTAGGCAAAGTTGATTTTAAGGTGTTTGTGGAGGCCTTGGTAGGAAACTGCCAACAAATATTGGGAGCAGAGATTGAGCCATTGCACCGAAGCGTGGATGCCATAGAGAACATTTGCACAAGGCAACAACCAAGAGGCAGATTTCATGCACAAAGGAGTAGGGCACCTATTGGAGGGCCAAGTGGAGATGAATCTGATCAAGATGAAGACGTAGGCTCTACAAGGAGTCTTAAGAGGTTGAGGATTGATTGCTAACTTGGAGAGGCAAGGCGAAGAAGAGATGACCATTGGGAGGAATTGAAAGCTGACTTGGTTAGAGAAATTGACTTGCATTTAAAGAATGTTGATGAAGCCCGACATAAGAATATCTTTCAAGCTAAGTGCAAAATGGAGGAGAAAGTATGTTGTTCTGATATTAACACCACCTCTGATCAGATTGTTGAATATGTTTTGACATAGGTGGAATTTGGTGAATTTTCTATTGATTTATTTAATGGAGATTGTTTTCATGAGCATGACATGTCACTTTTTTACTTAAGAGATTTGTTTGACGAATCAGAAGTTATGGAAGTTATTCATATGAGGAAGTGCTTAATTACTATTGTTGGTGAATGTGAAGAACTTATTATTGCTATTAACAAGGAAGAGTTTCAGCCCATATCTTACATGTCGCCAGATTTTTTTATTGAACATGTTGATCACATTGACTTCTTAGGAGTTGACAAGTATGATTATGTTGGAGGCTCATTATCGCTTAACTTGTGGAATAGTCTGAGGTTTAAAGAAAGGGTTATGTGAGCAAGTATGTTCTTGGCTTTCAAATTGGAGATTTCTTCATGCTTTTTACGCTCAAAGTATTTATTCAATTGGAGTGAAAGATATCAAGTGCAGCCACGAAGTTCAAAGATTAAACCTTGTTTCAACAATATTATTCATCCAAGAATACGTGACATATGCAAGGATTTGAGGATAAATCCCTTTCAAGGGGAGGAGAATGATATGAATCTGAAGGTCCAAGGAGTTTCAAGCAAGTTATTGCAAGTCCAAGGTCGTCCCAGAAGTCCATGCACATTTTAGGAGCTAATTTTTTTTTGGTCGAGCTTAGGAGCTAATTTGGAAAGCTTAGCAAGTGCACATTATTCTGGAAGCATGCTCGTACAGAGATCAGCCTATTTTGGAAGCATGGATTCATTCAGATTATACTTAAGCTATTTGGTAAAGTCAATTGTTTTGATTAGGAAATTATATTCTAGAACCATTTGGCTTGTTTAGGACGTGCATCTACTATATATTTACTAGATATTATATGTTTAGATTGTTTCTTGTTTAGTTAGATTTCATTCTGCCAGAATTCACCTATTTAGGAATTTGTTAATTTTCGGCCAGATTGTGAGCTCCTTTTTAGGAGTTAGTTTATTTAGGAATATGTGAGACTTTTGGAGCCTATATAAAGGAATCCTAGCTTAATAAACGTAATTCAACTTAGTGATAACTTAGCATTGGCTAATTGGTGAGTTTGATACTCATAGTGTGTTCTTGCTTAGGCTGGTGCGTAGGCTTAGCTAGAACAAAAACCTTTCACTTATCAAGCGAGTCTTCCATCCTTGTTTATGGCGTGATTTTACCTAGACTAAGGTTCTCGAATTGTTCATTTTCTTGGCTTGCAGTTCATCCAAGGTTCTTGCAAAGCTCAGATTCATGGGTTGTAGTCTTTCCATCCAAGAGTAGCACGGTCCGTTGTGATTCTCCTGCTAAGGATCATATCATTTGGTATCAGAGCTATGACTTGCTACTATCTATCTTTAATTTTCATTCTTTATTCCATTGTATTCAGTTTGTAGTTTTTTCATTTAGTTCCAGAAAGAAAAACAAAAAAAGGGAGAAAAAAATAGAAAAGAATCAAAAAAAGAGGAAATAGAAAACAAAAGAGGAAAAAAAGGGAAAAGAAAAAGAAACAAATTTTTTTTGCAGCAACATGTTTCAAGAAGGCCAATCTTTAGGTAACATTGATTATAAGGTATTTGTGGAGGCTTTGGTAGGTAAGTGCCAACAAAGATTGCGAGCAGAGATTGAGTCATTGCATCGAAGCATGGATGCCATAGAGAACTTTTGCACAAGGCAACAACCAAGAGACAGACTTCATGCACAAAAGAGTAGAGCACCTATTGGAGGGCCAAGTGGAGATGAATCTGATCAAGATGAAGACGTAGGCTTTACAAGGAGTCTTAGGAGGTTGAGGATTGATCGCTAACTTGGAGAGGCAAGGCAAAGAAGAGATGGCCATTGGGAGGAATTGAAAGCTGATTTGGTTAGAGAAATTGACTTGCATTTAAAGAAAGTTGATGAAGCACGACATAAGAACATCTTTAAAGCTAAGTGCAAAATGGAGGATAAGGTATGTTGTTCTGATATTAACATTACCTCTGATCAGATTGTTGAAGATGTTTTGACATGAGAGGAATTTGGTGAATTTTCCATTGATTTATTTGATGGGGATTCAACCAATCTTGTCCCTACTGTTGAAAAACTATTCTTTGGATCCTTACTATGTAAAATAAACGAACTTTTTAGTCCCTAAAAGTCAACATATTTTTTATGACCATTATACCCTCATTTAAAAAATTAACCCAAATCTAAATAAACTAAGTTAAATAAACCAACCCAAACCAATTAAAACCAAACCTGAATAAATATCCTCACCAAACAAACCAAATCATCATCAATATCATCATCATCATCAACCTCAGCTCAATGCGGTCGTCTCCGGTGAAGGCTGTACCAGACTTCAATACCAAAAATTTAAGTCACAAATTGAAACTCTCCTAAATTAATCCAATAAACTAATACGTGAAAGCTTTAATTAGGGTTTTAGTTCGATAGATGTTGAAATCGGTGATGGAAAATCAATGATAGGAGAAGAGGAGTTTCAGTTTGATAGATGGAGAATCGATGATGGAGAATAAATGATGGGCCTTGGAGTATGTTGTTGGCCATGTCCAGCACCCAGAACCTGACTGCGAAGGCTCGCGGCTTTGATGTCGCAGTCATGTCATTGCCAGCTATGTAGCCGATGTTGGCGGTGTAGCCTATAAGGATGACAGTGATTGCGACACTGTTAAAACCTAGGAATCTAGTACAACAATAGGAAATCCCCCTCTTACCCCCCTCTTAATTGACTTCTTTAATTTCCAGACCAACCCGCGAAGCTTATCAATCTCCTCCTAATCGACAACCTCCTTGGGCTGCAAATCCTCAACAACAGCCTCCTCCTCCAACTTAACCCTTGGATGTATCAACCCCTACTTGACGAACTCCTTCCTCTTGAGGTTAATGGCTCCTCCTCCTCCTCTTGAACACGTTGTCCCCATCAACATATGGGGACGACTCACTGGACTCGGCAAGGACCTTAAGGATGGAGTCCTGGTGCTTCTTGAAGTCCTCCTCTGTAACGTTCGAAAATATGATTTATCAAAATGCATTGGATTGAGATGGTTATATTGGATGACATCTTTGAAGTATTCAAAGATGTGAATTGATGTAATTGGAGACACATCTCAACCATTACAAGTCTTAGAGAAAATATTTGCTTGAGAAGTTGTTGGATCAATCAGATAAACTGACCTTTGATTAGTGAAAAAATCATAACTTCCTTAATATTGCTCCAAATTGTGTGACTCCACTTGATTCAGAAACTAGACACATAGACCTACAACTTGCTATCTACAAATTTGGACAAAGTGAAAATTTTGCTTTCCTTTGTAAATGTTCTATCGTAATTCTGCTTGATAATGAATGATCAGTCATTGGTCAGATCTTCCTGGCATATGCCAGAAATGGGTGGCGTGTGCCATCCCTAGACTAGCCCGAAGCTTTGGCATACGCCAAAGCACCTGGTGCGAACAAAAAGCTAATAGACTAACAAACCTAGCATGTGCAAACAAGGATGGCGTGTGCCAATTCAGCAACAGAGTTGCAATAAATTGCAAATAGAGTAAGTAGGGTTATCGATCCACAGAGATTGAGGTGTTAGGCCTACTCTAGGATTTACTTACTTAACTAAGATCAGATTATGAAGTTTGTAGTTGAACTCAAGTGATCTAAAGTCTCAAACATCAAGCATCAAGAGCATAAGAACAAGCACTTAGATAGTTTATATCACAAAACAGATTATCAACAACTAAAAAGCTAAAAGCGAGCTAAGTACCTTAAAAACTAATATAACCAAGTGATTCAGGGGGTATACGAAGCATGTGACATGGTACGAGTGTTTTAAAGGCAATCAATCTATACTTTCGCGCTAAAAAGATCTAAATTGACTCTTAAGCAAGCTTAGAAGGTTAGATATGTACTTTCGACCCCACCAACCAACTAAACTCAATCAAGAACCAACTATGCATATCACTCAAAGCACAATCAGTAACTAAGGAAGATTTCTCTTCTATCAAAGCAACAGATCATCCAACTAACATTTCTATCAAACCTATCTCCTTTCGGTCTCAAGATTTGACTAAGTACAATAACTTGGTGATCAAACAAGTCAAAGCATGGCATAAGTTCGTTAATAAGAACATGTTCCTACACATATTAACCCCTCTAAACCGTGGCTACATGCAAGGCATTAAGGCACAAAACTCACAGCAAACTACTCACACACATTTATATAAATACAAAGCATTAACATAAATAAAGAGTAAAAGGGATGGAGACTTATCAAGACTTCAAGCTCCCCCTCTTCAAGTCCACGTTCTTCTACCAAAAACCAATATTTACATCTTTTTTGGGCCAAAGTTATGGTCTCCTTTGGTCCACTTCGTCCTTTACTTGCTTACAAAGCAAAACTAGCATATATACTAAGTAAGTAATGGAATAGTAAACTAAATATCTAATCTAACTTATCTACTAAAATATCTAACCTAAAAATTTCAAAAAGCTTTAAGCTGCCCTTGTCAAGTCTTGCCATTTGTTTGTCCAACACTCAGCTTTATTTTACTTCTGTCCGTCTGGTCTGGCGTGCGCCAGGTCTTCGCGATTTCCCTTATCGAGTGCATCTAGTCATCTGAGTGGATGGTCGTCTGAGTAACGGCTACTTGGCGTGCGCCATAGAGGGATGGCATATGCCAGCTTCTCGTGATAAGCACTCCTTGGCATCACGACTTCCTTCTCGTCCATACCTTCATGTGTCTGCTTGAATGTCCTCCACTTCTCCTCAAATGTGCTCCTAAAAATAAGCAAACTTAATCAAAAACGATAAACTTAATGTAAACACACAATGAAGGAAAATTAATACTAAGACAACTAAAACACAACTAAATCAACCTAAAACACTAAGAATGACATACAAAAAGGACACGAATAATGAGTGTTTTTGACACTCATCACACCCTCACACTTAAATCTTTGCTTGTCCCTAAGCAAAAACTCAAAATGCGGACAACCTAACCCAAAATCAAATACAAATAAAAAAACACAAAACAAGGTATAGACATAGCATGAATAGATCAACACTTAACTTCCCTCAAAAACATCAACTCGCATCACAATCAAATCATCATCTAAGTTAGTTCTTCAATCCATGACACATAGCATAATGAACTAGTAGGCACCTCAGCACTCAATTAATTAAACAAGTGTTAACTCTACATAAAAGACATTAGAAGGTTGACCTTATGAGGATAGACAAGTGTTTCACTCATATAATCTGTATGGTCAACTTCTTATCACTCGCATACAGGTCTTACTCAAAGTAATGGTTGCTAATGATCGGGGGTCTTTTCATCGGGTTGTAATAGGGTTTAAGGTAAAGGTGAGGTAAAATATGTAGATAGTGGCTAAACCACCCAATCCGAGGACAAGTCACAAATGCAACTAATAACTCGTCTAATCTAAATATCCTCACATATATAAAATAATTACACACTCCCCAAGTATCCCAATGATCTAAGACCGAGAAGCACAAGTATTGCCTAGACCACATGCCTTATTTAAATACACATTCGTTTTTCGCTTCTTTTTTCTCTCTCTCTTTTTTTTACATTCACAAACTTTACAAACTTAGCACATTCTAGGCAAAGACTCGGCTTCTAATACGGCCATACTACCACATCCTAACGGATATAAACCAAATGAAACCCAAGCTACCAACTAAACCCAATACACATACCAACCTATAAGTCCTTGAATTAGATGATCAAAGGTAAGGAAGATGAATGATATAAGGTTTGTAGTCGGCTTCCTAATCTATGATCAAGAAAAGGCTAGGCTCAAATGGTACAACGGATATAATAGGGATTTTGTCTCTAAAGCTCTAGGCTCAATGTCAAAGAATGCTCCTATCCTTTCACTAACTTTCATGCAACCTAGACTACAATATGTACTAGTAGGATACCTCGATCAACTGACTTATTATGCACCTCATGAAAAATATAGAGACAGATGTCTCTTCCTTCGGCTCAAACACTCACAAGGTTCACTCATCAACCCTTTTGTCAAGTCTACATAGCAAAACCACTAATCTAAATAACAGAGTGTGAGATTTCTACCAATTCCTAGGCTTTATGCTCGAATTAAATTCCTAACTAAGAAAATGATAAAATTCTAACACAAGTTAAAATTTTTATAGGGGGATCAAATTTTTGAAAAATTCACAACAAGTCTAAACCTAAATAAAACAACCTAACATGCTAACATACTAAACAACCTAAAAGGAAGATTCTGAGAAGGAACTCTCCCCCACACTTGAATGACACATTGTCCTCAAGGTGTCTAAGATACTAATAAGCACCTAATCACAAATAGAAAAACAAAGTTGAGATAGTTTTATCTCCATGACCTAGTACATTAAGAAGCATCAGGGAAATTGAACCCTAAAGAGCTCAAAATGGGAACACTTCCGTACCAAGTCATCAAAGATATGAAAAACCAATCTTGAAACAAACATACATAAACAAACATGCAACAAAATAACTCACTAATGACTTGTTATTTAGACTACCTTCTTGTGACCTTTTCAGCTTTAAGCCTAATAGGATCACCATCTAGTAGCATAACACAATCATTAAATGAGTTACAATCACATAACACAAAAATAGAGTCAAAATACATGAAAATTAACAAACAAAGAAAACAAATAAAGAAAAATACAAAAGTAAAGAAATAGGAGCTCCCTATCAATCATCAAAAGTTAGAGGAGGTAGTGGTGGGAACATGAAACCACTACCAAAATTCTCTACCTAGGTGCACCATCCACTCAGCGTGCACTCACTGCTGCTCCATATGCACTTGCTGTGCCTCCATATGAGTTCTGGACTTGGCGTAGAATGCCTTATGCTCCTCTCTCTGAGCTCTAAGCTCATCTTCCATGCGAGCATTATAATCATACTAGTGATCCCATCTGGTCGTGTTGCTAACTACATAGTCCTGCAGTTGCATGCTATATCCATGAAGCTACTATGCATGACCACATAGCTGTACCTGCATCGTAGCCAACTAATCACGTAAAAACTGAATCTCTAACTGTGAGTCAGGCCCTTGATGACTCAGCCCTACATCCTTATACTAGGCCTGGTACTGATGGCTCGAGCCTACCTGCTCCTATTGCTCCTTTCTCTATGCTGGCACCCTTCCTGGTGCCCCAAGGCATAACTGGACACCCTATCTCTCCTCCTAAGGCTTGTACTCGACAACCTCAACTCCATCGGTCATCGTCTTCTTGATCAGCTTGCTAATATAGAGCTTCTCGATGCCGAGCAGCACTGGCTCCAAAATCATTCCACAAAAATCTGCAAACTGCCTAGAAACATAGTGACGTGCAATGTGGGAAATAATATGACCAAAGTACAGATACCTAGGTTCCCTATTGCTAATGGATCTAGCAAAGCAATCAATGATCATAGTAAAGGTGCTAAAAGGAATATCATGGCAGAGGCAATCAATGGCATACAGCTGAGATCGGAAGACTTTAGACTCTTCTCATTGACCACTAATCGTCAGAGTCATAAAGCGATTGAGGATGCCTAAATAAGGTTCTCTTATTAGTATATTAGGTGCCCTCTCCAACTTGTATCACTTAAAACCTATAATCTCATACCATGCCTGATGGGCCTGACTAGCAGGCGTGAAGTCTAACACACGTGGTCTAGCCTTAAGGCTAAACAGGTCGTTAAACTCACTCTCATCCATGCTAAAACCTACATGTGTTAGCCGAAACCTACAACGTGCAATAGAACTCTAACACCAATTCTTGCCTAGCCATAATCTCCGTGTTCTCGAAGTACCTCTACCCTAGTTTCCTAAAAGCTGATCTCAGTTGTCTATCTACCCCTAGTATCTGCATGTCTTCCCAATTAATCATAAAATGACTAAGGGCACTAAGTCGTGAGAATTTTTGATATCTCTCTCCCTCCCAATCGTGGAAGATTGCGAAGGGAGCATTATAGCAGCCATACATGTCTTGAGGTGGAGATCCAGGTGGAGAAGGCAAAGGGTTTCTTACACGCTTCCTCCGATCTTTGCCACGAATCCAGCTAGATCCTGTAGCATCTACCATTGTAAACTTTATTTCGGTCCTTTGGAAGTGTGGGTAAATGGTTTAAGAGTGTTGGGCTTATGAAATTTAGAAGTTTCAGATGGTAGAAATTTTTGGAATTTGAAAACTTATGAAGAAACATGAATGCCCGAGAGCTTTATAGTCGATCATGCCCAAACCTGGCGTATGCCAAGTTCGTTAGCGTGTGCCAACTTCCTCTTTTTCACACAACCTGGCGTACGCAATCCTCAATGGCGTGTGCCAGTTCTCTCCGACTCACAAGACATGGCGTGTGCCATATCCCTAGGCATGTGCCATATATGTACAAACCTCAAAAATGACATAAAACATATATAAACACTAACTAAAAGATCACACAAAAGAAACAAACATGCTAAACTAATTTTTTTGGCTTTTATTTAAGCTGCATTCCTGGAAAGCTTGAAAACCAGACACCCCATCCGCATGGGTCAAAGGTGCAACTTAGACGTTTGCAATTCACAAAACTCACGAATGGCATACCATGACGAACTACCTCTTCATGCAACCTTTGTTGCTTTAAGCCTAATAGGATCGCCACGTAGTAGCATGGTACGCTCAATTTGCGAGTTAGTGCTATTCTTGCTATATTTTCTGTCATGTTCTAATTTCTTGCACCTTAGACAAAATTCAAATCTCTTCATGCTCCTCTTAAAGGCACTCTTCGATGTTACTCTAGAATATCTCAAGAAATTTTCTTCTCATCTCTCAATTCTTAAGGTATCCTGTGCTCGACGGAGAATGATAAGACATATGTCAATCGGGAGCTTCCTAGTAACTAAGACATTGACTAAACAAAGATACTTAATGTAAAACATTATGTTCTTTATTCTCTGCAGGTAAAAAGCCTTACTTTATTTCAAAAGGTCAAGCACTGGATGGCATATTAATCAATTGCACCTCCATATCTTGATTAATATCGCCCCCTCCCATGTAAATTTTGCATCATTGGCCATTGACTCGAAAGACTATCCCGTCGCTATTTTTCAATTCAAGTGCTCCGAAAGGAAATACTTTAACAATTTGGTAAGGGCTGCTCCACTTGGATTTGAGCTTCCTCGGGAAAAGTCTTAGTCGCGAGTTATAGAGAAGAACATGCTGCCCTTCCTTAAAATATTTCTTGATAATGTGGACATCATGTCTTCTTTTGGTCCTTTCCTTATAAAGCCTTGAGCTTTTAAATGCCAAGTCCTGCATTTCATCCAACTTTTCAAGTTGGAGGATTCTGCATTCTCCGGCCTTTTTGTAAACGTAATTAAGGGTTTTAATGGCCCAAAATGCACGATGCTCAAGCTCTACTAAAAGATCGCATGCTTTGCCATAAACAAGCCTATACAGCAACATTCCTATAAGTGTCCTAAATGCCGTGCGATAAGCCCATAAGGCATCATCGAGCTTGTTCGACCAATCCTTCCTTGTTGTAGCGATCATCTTTTCTAAGATTTTCTTGAGCTCTCAATTTGATAGCTCAACTTGTCTGCTAGTTAGGAGATGATAAAGTGTTGCCACCTTGTGCATCACCCCATATCTCTTAAGTAGGACTTCAAATTGCTTGTTGCAGAAATATGACCCACCATTGCTGATTATTCGTCGTGGCACTCCAAATCTCGAAAAGAGCTTCTTCAGAAATCAGATAACTACTCTAGCATCATTTGTTGGTGAAGCCAAAGCTTCTACCCACTTTGAAACGTAGTCTACTCCTATCAAGATATACTTGTTGCCATATGATGTTGGGAAAGGACCCATGAAGTCTAATTCCCAAATGTCAAAGAGTTCAATCTCTAAAATTCTAGATAATGGCATCTCATTACTCTATGAGATATTTCTCGTTCTTTGGTAGCGGTCACACTGCTCAACATAACTACGTGCATCCTTGAAGATGAAAGGCTAATAGAAACCGCATTCGAAGACTCGAGATGTAGTTCTTGAAGCTCCATAATGACTTGAGTAGGGAGTGTTATGGTATTGCTCTAAAATATTTGCTGCTTCCTAACTAGCAATGCATCGTCGAAGAACCCCGTCACTACACCTCTTGAAAAGGTAAGGATCGTCCCAAATATACATCTGAACATCCTGTAGAAATTTCTTTCTTTAGGGATAACTCAGATCTGTTGGAATAATTCCTCCAACTAAAACGTTGGCATAATCCACATACGAGGGAGCTTTTACTCTACTTATTGTCATAAGAGTTTCATCCGGAAACTCTTCTTAAATATTCCTTTCAATCTCTATCCCATCGCTTTTCTCTAACCTAGAGAAATGATCTGCGATAACATTTTTTGCTCCTTTCTTGTCCTTAATGGACAAGTCAAATTCTTATAGTAACAAAATCCAGCACATCAAGCGAGGTTTTGCATCTTGCTTTGAGAAAAGATATCTCAAAGATATATGGTCAGTGTAAATTATAACTTTCGAACCAAGTAAGTATGATCTGAATTTGTTACATGCGTAAACAACTGCAAGCATCTCTTTCTCCATGGTTGTATAATTGAGTTGAGCTCTTACCAATACTCTACTGGCATAGTAGATGACATAGAGCTTTCCCTCTTTCTTCTGTCCATGCACACACCCCAAAGCTAGATCACTCACATCACACATCATTTCGAATGGAAGTTTCCAGTCTGGTGATGAAATCACTGGAGCTGTGATAAGAGCTTTCTTAAGAGCATCAAATGCCTTAAAGCAGAGCTTTCTTCTGTAAAATCCGGCATGAACTAAAAATGCTCTAACTCTTTTAATGGTGGTTGGTGCGTCCATTTTCTCTATCGCTTCAGTGTTAGCTCTATCTACTTCTATACTAGTTCTAGAAATCTTGTGCTCTAGGACTATTCTCTCGTGTACCATAAAATGACACTTTTCCCAATTGAGCACAAGGTTCTTTTCCTCACATCTCTTCAATACTTTATCTAGGTCGTCAAGATAATGATAAAATGAGTCTTTGAAAATAGAGATGTCATCCATGAAGATTTCCATAATCTTCTCTTTCATCTCCCAAAAGATAGACTCTGTGCAACATTGAAACATTGCTGGGGCATAACTTAATCCAAAAGGCATTCTACGATATGCAAAAATACCGAAGGGACAGGTGAAATATGTCTTCTCTTGATCTTTAAGGTATATTGCAATTTGGTTGTAACCAGAGTAATCGTCCAAAAAGCAATAATAAGAATACCCCCTATCCTCTCCAACATTTGATCAATAAATGGAAGTGGGAAATGATCTTTGCGTGTGGCATCATTCAATTTATAGTAATCGATACACACTCTCTATCTGGTCACAGTTCTTGTTGGAATGAGCTCCCCTTCCTCGTTGATCATAACTGTCATTCCCCCTTTCTTGGGAACACAATGTATTGGGCTAACCTATTTACTATCCGAGATTGGATAGATAATTCTAACTTCTAGGAGTTTAATCACTTCCTTCTTAACAACCTCTTTCATGTTAGGATTAAGTCTCCTTTATCGGTCTACTCTTGGCCTCGCTCCATCCTCCATGTGAATATGGTGCATCACAATGGCCTTAATTTGTTTGTTCACAACTGTGAGCACTTTCTCTTCTTCTTCCTTAGTGAGGTTATTCGATATAATAATCGGTAATCTCCCTGCATCTATTAAGAACGCATATCTCAGATGTGAGGGTAACTCTTTCAATTCTAAGGAAGGAGCTTTTACGATGGAGGGTGGAGTACAATATTTCAAGTGAATTTTGAGCTACTCAAGTAGACCTTTCTTGTCAATTTCCTCCATATTTTCTTCCATAATATATCCTTTTCTCTCTAGCTCTTTATCCTTAATTCTAGAGATTTTCTCATTGCAGAACTTGAGGATACACTCATCTACTACATCAATTTTCATGCATATCCCTTCATCAAGAGGATGGCGCATAACACTTGTCATGTTAAACTCAACCTTTTCATCTCCACTTCTGAGCACCAATTTGCCATTATGCACATCTACTAATGCATGTGTAGTGTTGAGGAAGGGTCTGCCATAAAATAGTGGATAGTTCTTATCCTCAGAGAAATCTAGAATCACAAAGTCAACTGGGAAGATGAACTTGTCAATCTTCATCAGGACATCCTCAACCACATCGAATGGTTTCTAAATTATTTGGTCTGCCAATTGGAGAAGCATGGAAGTTGGTTTAACTTCACACAAACCTAGTTGATACTTGTGCCTAAATCACAAAGACATTTTGGAAACTCGGCTTCACCAATGAAATAGGGAATTATAAAACTCCCTGGATCTTTTAGCTTCATCGGAAGATTCTTTGAGATTAGAGAGCTACAATTTGCCGTAAGAGTAATTGTCTCTCTATCTTCCCATTTCCTCTTCTTAGTGATGAGTTCCTTTAGAAACTTGGCATAGTGTGGTACTTGATCTAGCATCTCTAGGAAAGAGATGCTAATCTGAACGTTCTTCATTTTCTCCATGAAACAGAGAAATTTTTCATCCATCCCCGACTTTCTCTTTACGCTCTGAGGATAAGGAAGAATAGGGACCATTGGTAGTGGTGGTACGTAAACTTCTTCTTCCTCTACAACTTCTTCTTATGGGACCTTTTTCTTTAGAACTTCTTCCTCCTTATCTTTGTTTAGACTTTCCACAACACTCTCCTTAGCCTTCTCTTTGACTTTTTGAGAAGCTAATTCCTTGCAACTTCTTAAGGTGATTGCATTAACTTGGTCTCGAGGATTTACCTCAGTAGAACTTAGGAGAGAGCCAGATGCTCTATGTGCATTTGTCTTTGCAATTTCCCCAAGTCGTACTTCCATGTTATGCATGGCAGTAGCTTGCCCTTTAAGAAACTATTCTAAATTGTTCTGCCTTGCTTCCTGAGGTGCTAATGCCTTTAAGATTTGACTTTGGTTGTTGGATGAGTCTCCCGTTTCTTGGATGAACTTCTCAACCTTGTCAAATCTGTCCTCAAGTGCTACCATTCTTTCTCCCAAGAAACCACGTGGTTGAAAACTAGGTGGTCCTTATTGTGAGACACATAAATGCAATCCTTTATTAGGAACGATCGCCATACTATCATTGTGGTTTCTATCTTTCCATGAGAAGTTAGGGTGGTTTCTCCAACCAGGATTATATGTAGAGGAATATAGGTTGTTTACAATTCAGTTTCCTCCTTGTCCTTGACAACTCACAAAGTTGACCTGCTCTGTAGGTTGGCTCATTATCGCACATTGACTAATCTCATGGCTAGAGTTGCCATAGGCTTTGCAATGCATTGTAAAGCAATAGTATCAGCTTTGTTTAGAGTCAAATTACGTAGTTGCTTTGCCATCAAGTCTAGTTGTGCTTGAAAAGACGAGGAAGAATCAAGTTCAATAATTCCTCTTCTCTCACTCCGCTCAGTTACCTCCCTTAACTCTCTAATGGGTTGTTTCTTTCTCTCATTTGTGATTATCCTGTTTGTCGCTGCCAGCTCTTCCAGAATATGGTGGGCTTCATCCCTTTCCTTTCTTAGGAAATTTCCATTAGACGCGGAATCATTGTTTCCTATAGTTGTTGGCGACAGGCTAAAATAAAAAGTCTTAAGAAGAGACTCCTCAGACAAACCATGGTGTGGGCATTTTTGTTGCAATTCCTTAAATCTCTCCCAAGTTTTACTCAAAGACTCTCCTTCATATTGTTCAAAGTTTGTTATCTCCCTAACGAGCCTGTTAGTCTTTGATTAGGGAAAATATTTGTCAAGGAAAGTATTTGCTAATTGCTCCCACGTAGTTATTGGAGTACTCTTAAGTTGCTTATACCACAGCTTAGCCTTATCCTTTAACGTATAAGGAAACAGTCTAATCTTAACAACATCATCAGATGCTCCAGGATACTTAAAATTATCAGCTAATTCCATGAAGTTCCCCAGATGTTCATTAGGATCTTCATTAGGTAAACCATAGAATTGACCCAAAGCTTGAAGCATATGAATTACGGCCGGCTTAATTTCAAAGTGGTTAGCTTCAACAGCTGGCCATTGGATTCCAATTTTTGCTCCTTCATATATAGGTCTCCCATGGTCCATTAGAGAATGTCTAGGGGCATGTACTTCAGCCCCATGACCCTCTTGCCTTTGGTTCATTCTTTCTTTTTCTCGTCTCTCCCTATGCAATGACCTTTCTAACTGCGTTATTTCTTCTTCAATCTCCAATGGAGAAATATTGGTTGAACGGGTTAATGGCATGTATGCAACTTGTCAAGCAAGACAAGTTACTTGGTCAAAAAGTAAACAAAAAATAAAGGAAAATAAAAATAAAAATAAAAAATATACTAATATATACTGATCCAAGTTCGTAAATCAAATTGAGAGTCTAAATTCTTAGTCCCTGGCAATGGCGCCAATTTGACGAATTTGCTTTCCTTTGTAAATGTTCTACCATAATTCTGCTTGATAATGGATGATCGGTTGTTTGTCAGATCTTCCTGGCATACGCCAAAAATGGGTGGCGTGCGCCACCCCTAGATCAGCTCGAAGCTCTAGCACACGCCAAAGCACCTGGCACAAATAAAAAGCTAATGGACTAACAAACTTGGCGTGTGCCAACAAGGATGGCGTGTGCCAGTTCAGCAGCAGAGTTGCAGCGAAATGCAAATAGAGTAAGTAAGGTTGTCAATCCACAGAGATTGAGGTGTTAGACCTATTCTAGGGTTTACTTACTTAACTAGGATCAGATTATGAAGTTTGTAGTTGAACTCAAGTGATCTAAAGTCTCAATTATCAAGCATCAAGAGCATAAGAACAAGCACTTAGATAGTTTAAATCACAAAACAGATTATCAACAACTAAAAAGCTAAAAGCGAGCTAAGTACCTTAAAAACCAATATAACCAAGTGATTCAGGGGATATACAAAGCATGTGACATGGTACGAGTGTTTCAAAGGCAATCAATCTACACTTTTGCACTAGAAAGATCTAAATTGACCCTTAACCAAGCTTAGAAGGTTAGATATGTTCTTTCGACCCCACCAACCAACTATGCATATCACTCAAAGCACAATCAGTAACTAAGTAAGATTTCTCTTCTATCAAAGCAACAGATCATCCAACTAATATTTCTATCAAACCTATCTCATTTCGGTCTCAAGATTTGACTAAGTACAATAACTTGGTGATCAAACAAGCCAAAGCATGGCATGAAGTTTGTTAATAAGAACATGTTCCTACATATATTAACCCCTCTAAACCGTGGCTACATACAAGGCTTTAAGGCACAAAACTCACAACAAACTGCTCACACATATTTATATAAATACAAAGCATTAACATAGAAAAAGAGTAAAAGGGATGGAGACTTATCAAGACTCCAAGCTCCCCCTCTTCAAGTCCACGTTCTTCTACCAAAAACTAACATTTACATCTATTTTTTGGCCAAAGTTATGGTCTCCTTTGGTCCACTTCGTCCTCTACTTGCTTACAAAGCAAAACTAGCATATATACTAAGTAACTAATGGAATAGTAAACTAAATATCTAATCTAACTTATCTACTAAAATATCTAACCTAAAAATATCAAAAAAGAGTCAACCATTGTCCCCCTTTCCTTTAGAGAGCTTTAAGCTACCCTTGTCAAGTCTTGCCATTTGTTTGTCCAACACTCAGCTTTATTTTACTTCTGTCTGTCTAGTCTGGCATATGCCAGCTTCAAGTGGCATGCGCCAGGTCTTTGCAATTTCCCTCTTCGAGTGCATCTGGTTGTCTGAGTGGATGGTTGTCTGAGTAATGGCTACTTGGCGTGTGCCATAGAGAGATGGCGTGCGCTAGATTCTCATGATAAGCACTTCTTGGCATTGCGACTTCCTTCTCGTCCATACCTTTGTGTGTCCGATCGAACGTCCTCCACTTCTCCTCAAATATGCTCCTAAAAACAAGCAAACTTAATGAAAAACAATAAACTTAACATAAACACACAATGAACAAAAACTAACACTAAGATAACTAAAACACAACTAAATCAACCTAAAACACTAAGAACGACATACAAAAAGGACACAAATAATGAGTGTTTTTGACTCTCATCACAGACGTGGATGCAAATGGGTGAAACTATTGCTTAAAGAAGTTGTTGGATGATTAAAACAAAAAGTGCAACTACCAATTTGGACAAAAACCAAAGAAAAATTGCCATCCTTGAGCTGCTTGCTTCTAGAGTAGCTGTGATTGGACTCCAACTCCTTTGTTTGTTTCTTTGAATTAGTTGAAGAATTGGCTTGATTGCTATTGGGCCTCACCCAACTCTTCATATATATCCTAGAGCTTCCCAAGAAGAGAAGGAAAGCTTAAAACTTGGTCATAAAATGAAAAATTCAGAGAAAGAAGAGAGAAGTTTGAGAAAGTGGAAAGAGGAAGAAGCAGGCAGGTCAAAATATATGGACTTGGTAAGTGCCTTTGCACCCCGATTCTGACTTTCTGGTTGTTAACAAAGTTGTAGAAGAGACATAGACCTTTCTAATGATGTAATATACATGTTATTTGGATCAAGAATTTGACAGGAAATTGGTTTTGAAAAGAAAAATAGTTACTGAGGTGGTTAGTTGAATGAGAGGAAGAAGAAAGGCTTGGTAAGCTTATTTAAACTTCAAATTGGACCACGAAATTTGGACATATTATAGGGTACTTCATAAGCTTTCTGAAACTGTATCATATGTTGGATTTGGTTGAAGGAATTGTTCTGAGTACTTGTGGCAAATTAGACTGCTAACTGAGTTTTGGTTTGCGCGAGTTTGAAGAGTGAAGCTTGGTGAGTTGATTCTTTAGATTCAGAGGTTAATTGTATGAGTTTAAGGTTTTGAGAATATACATAGGAGTTGAGTTGAAGTGATTTCTTGGCTGTGTTTGACATGTTTGGTGTAATTCTGATGATTGTTTGCGATTGAGCTCACGATAAGCTTTGTTGAGGTTGGGTTGTCAAAAATAGATTGTTATGTAAATTTTGAGCATTTATAACTTGAGCACAGAGTATATGCATGTTGGTACTTGATAAGGAACCAAGTTTTTAAAGGATTTGAGCTACTGGTTGTATTTGGATGAATTTGTGATAAATGATAGCGAGTGGACCTAAGTTTGATTTGTTGTGATGTGTGTGACATTTGTGAATAGCCTCGAGCTGATTTGTTTCGTCTGATGGTTATGATATTGGACCATTGTCTCATTTGTCTAATAAGATATGTATTTTTGTGAGAGAAATGAATAGGCTTTCCTATACTAACCAAGGATGTTAGTCTATGAGCTCATAGTTTTGGAGATATCACTAGTTTACATTTGTTTGCTATAACTAGCTTACATTTGTACACTAGATTTGTGTTTGTTTGTGGATGGAGATCTGTTTAGCCATTTGGATATCCCTAGTAGTCAGAGGAAAGGGCAATACAAAACCTATTCATAGCTCTCTCTATGTGTGTGTGTGTGTTTATATGGTGTTTGGTATTACGTATAGTATTTGGTGATCATGCATTTTGATTTTGTGTGAAGTCAAGCATGGTTGAGTTTTGGTGCTTGCATATGTCAACCATAACTAATATATTATAGTCTATTCCTTTGCTAAGTGTTCTCGGACACTTACCCATTACTATCTATTTCAAGTTCCCAGAGAACTTACTTCGTTCGAGTGTCCAGAGTCGGTGGTTTAGGCCTGGCTCTTTTTTGTTCGAGGGCTACTTTTTGATGTCTCTAGATCATGTTTTGTCTTTCCTCTGTATCGTTGCTCCACAGTAATAGTTCTTTGGAGATGTTTGTTGATTTTGGTTTGTAAAAATTATTTTGGTTTGGTTTTAGTATGTTGATAAGAGATTTTGTTGATTTTTATTTGTAATTTGCTTCTGCTTAATTTGATTTTTGTGAGATGGTTTCGAGGGTTGCTAGGCTTGCATTATGTTGTCGATATGTCATAGAGTCTAGCACTAGTCACCGACCTCAGGTTGGGTCATGACAGAGTTGGTATCAGAGCTAAACCTTGGTTGTCTTATATGATGTCTGATAGGAATACTATGGAGCATAGGATCTATCGTGTCTTTGTCCTCTGTTGGATAACCTTTTTATTTGGCATCTTAAATGTTGACTTGTTCTATTAGGAAGGATATGCCTATGACATATTGAATGTGACATATTGAAGTAAAAAACAGAGAGAAAAAGAAGAAAAAACGAAGAAAGAAAAGAAAGAAAAAAAAAAGATAAAACAAAGAAGAAAAGAAAGAAGAAAAAAAGATAAAAAGGAGATGCTACAACATCTAATAATGTGATTTCAGGTATACTCCCTATAGGCTTGTCATATGCTCGAGTCTTGTTTGATTTGGGGTCGACGCATTCATTCTTGTCACCCCAATTTGCTAAATCTTTTGATAGTCCACTTTCGTCGTTAGGAGAGCCATTAGACATTTGTACCCCTTTAGGTCATATCATGCATGTGCATTTAGTTCATAAATCATATGTGATAATTGTGCATGGTCGTAAGATGTTGGCTAATCTACATGTGTTAGACATGGACGATTTCAAGGTGATTTTGGACATGGACTGAAGATTGTGAAATTTAAGCTTGAGGGTGAGCCAAAATTTATGTTTCGGGGTGATGGAATGGAAGAAGGACTAAGGATTGCTCTAGTGTTATTTGTAGAGAACAAGGATAGAAGTTTGAGATTATACCATAACTATCGCAAGCTCAATAAGGCAAGTGAGAAAACTAAGGACTGAGAGTTAGAGAATGATATGCGAGGAAGGTTTCCGCATCTATTTGAATGACCAAGTAAGTTCGTTGTTCATTGAGTTAGTCGTAAGTAAATTCGGGGACCGAATTTTTATAAGGGGGAGAGATTGTAACATTCGGAAAAATGATTGATCAAAATGCATCGAATTGAGATGGTTATATTGGATGACATCTTTGAAGTATTCAAAGATGTGAATTGGTGTCATTGGAGACAAATCTCAACCATTACAAGTCTTAGAGAAAATATTTGCTTGAGAAGTTGTTGGATTAATCGGATAGACTGACCTTTGATTAGTGAAAAATTTATAACTTCCTCAATATTGCTCCAAATTATGTGACTCTACTTGATTCAGAAACTAGACACATAGACCTACAACTTAGCTATCTACAAGTTTGGACAGAGGTGGATGCAATGGGTGAAACTATTGCTTGAAGAAGTTGTTGGATGATTCAGCTAGTTTGACCTTTGAGTGGTTAAATGATCATAACTTCTTCAATAGGGCTTCAAATTGTGAAATTCTAACTGATTTGGAAACTAGACATCATAAGAAACAAAAAGTATAACTATCAATTTGGACAAAAACCAAAGGAAAATCGCCATCCTTGAGCTGCTTGCTTCTGGAGTGCTGTGATTGGACCCCAACTCCTTTGTTTGTTTCTTTGGATTAGTTGAAGAGGTGGCTTGATTGCTATTGGACCCCACCCACTTCTTCATATATATCCTAGAGTTTCCCTGAAAGAGAAGGAAAGCTCAACACTTGGTCATACAATGAAATATTAAGAGAAAGAAGAGAGAAGGTTGAGAAAGTGGAAAGAGGAAGAAGCAGGCAGGTAAAAATATATTGACTTGGTAAGTGCCTTAGAACCCCCATTCCGACTTTGTGGTTGTCAACGAAGTTGTAGAGGAGACATAGACCTTTCTAACGGTGTATTATATGTGTTATTTGGATCAAGAAGTTGACGGGAAATTGGTTTTCAAAACAAAAATAGTTACTAAGGTGGTCAATTGAATGAGAGGAAGAAGAAAGGCTTGGTAAGCTTAGTTAAACTTCGAATTGAACCACAAAATTTGGACATCTTATAAGGTACTTCATAAGGTTTCTGAAACCATATCATATGTTGGATTTGGTTGAAGGAATTGTTCTGAGCACCTTGTGGAAAATTGGATTGTTGACTGAGTTTTGGTTTGCTCGAGTGTGAAGAGTGAAGCTTGGTGAGTTGATTCTTGAGATTCTGAGGTTAATTGTATGAGTTTAAGGATTTGATAATATACAGAGGAGTTAAATTGAAGTGATTTCTTGGCTGTGTTTGACATGTTTGGTGTAATTCTGATGATTGTTTGCGATTGAGCTCATGATGAGCTTCGTTGAGGTTGGGTTGTCAAAAACAGATTATTATCTGAATTTTGAGCATGTGTAACTTGAGTACAGAGTATATGCATGTTGGTACTTGATAATGAACTAAGTTTTTAAAGGATTTGAGCTACTGGTTGTATTTGGATGAATTTGTGATAAATGATAGCGAGTTGAATGAAGTGTTTGAGGGGAATTGGTTTTGGAAACCAAGAGTTAACCTCATTATGTGGTTCTATATACTTGGACAGAATTTTCCAAGATTTGAGGAGTTTGAAGTGGAAGGAGTATCTAACTTGAGAATCAACACTTTTGAGCGGTGTTCATTATGTAAGCGAATAGCACATGATAAATTTGGTTGTATTTGTTATGTGTGTATTTCAGACTTGATTGTGTGCATCACATCCATATGGTTTGGTCTATAATATGTTTGGACATCAGTTTGATTTATTGTGATGTGTTTGACATTTGTGAACAGCCTCGAGCTGATTTGTTTCGTCTGATGGTTATAATATTGGACCATTGGGTCATTTGTCTAATAAGATATGTGTCTCTGTTAGAGAAATGAATAGACTTTCCTTTACTAACTAAGGATGTTAGTCTATGAGCTCATAGTTTTGGAGATATCACTAGTTTACATTTGTTTGCTATCACTAGCTTACATTTGTATACTAGATTTGTGTTTGTTTGTGGATGGAGATCTGTTTGGTCATTTGGATATCCCTGGCAGTCAGAGGAAGGGGCAATACAAAACCCATTCATAGCTCTGTGTGTGTTGTGTTTTTATATGGTGTTTGGTATTACGTATAGTATTTGGTGGTCACGTATTTTGATTTTGAGTGAAGTCGAGCATGGTTGAGTTTTGGTGCATACATATGTCAACCATAACTAATATATTATGTTTTATTCCCTTGCTAAGTGTTCTCGGACACTTACCCCTAACTATCTATTTCAAGTTCCTAGATAACTTAGTTTGTTCGAGTGTCCGGAGTCCGTGGTTCAGGCCTGGCTCTTTTCGTTCGAGGGCTACTTTTTGATGTCTCCAGATCATGTTTTGTCTTTCCTCTGTATAGTTGCTCCGTAGTAATAGTTCTTTGGAGATGTTTGTTGATTTTGGTTTATAAAAATTATTTTGGTTTGGTTTTAGTATGTTGATAAGAGATTTTGTTGATTTTTATTTATAATTCGCTTCTGCTTGATTTGATTTTTGTGAGATGGTTTCGAGGCTTGCTAAGCTTGCATTATGTTGTCGATATCTCGCAGAGTCTAGTGCCAGTCACTGACCTTAATTTGGGTCGTGACATCCTCCTCTTGCTTCCTTGCCCGGGAGGCCCAAAGGTTTATCTGGTCAAACTTGGAGAACCTATAAGAGGAGTCCTCATTGGCTCTGGGTAGGTTGTCATTGGATGGGCTCGAGTTGAAGCTCCGGCCATTGTGGCTGGTGGTCAGCAAAATTGGGGCCATCGAAGGGGAGGGAAGAAGGCAATCAGGAAGTTGCTTTTGGTTTTAGGGAGGTGGGTTTTAAGAGAATGTGGGTGTGGTCCTTAATTAATTAGTTAATTAATGACGGGTTTGGTTTTTGGGTCAATTTTTTTGGGTTTGGTTTGGCTTGGCTTTTTTGGGTTTGGGTTAGGGTTGGTTTTCAAAATAAAGGTATAATGGTCATTAAAAAAATTTATGTTAACTTTTAGGGACTAAAAACTCAATTATTTTGTATAGTAAGGATTGAAATAGTAGTTTTTAAACAGTAGGGACAAAATTGGTTGAATCCCCAAAGTACAGGGGCCTTAGCCTAATTTTTCCAAAAAATTGTGACCATAAAATCAGGAGTTATATTGGCATATTTTGCATGTCAACATTGGAATGTTTTGTGTGTCATATTTACATGTATTATATGTCAGCAATTAATGTAGAGGAAATATGGTCAACTTGGATAGATTTGATAAAATGAACACGATTGATTTAATAGGTTCGAATGATCAAATGTATATAAGCTCAATTGGAACTGTCATGATGAAGTGAACGTGCAAGGTTGCAAGCTTAGTTAATCATGCATCAAAATACAAATTAAATTTACTAAGACAATACAATAATCACTAATTTTCGTAGGGTGATTGAGGTTTGCTTACAAATAAGTGGCCAATCAGTGGAAAATTAACAAACACTCAAGCACAATCACATGTGCTTCTCACTCTTTCACTTGGCAAAACAGGTTTTTGGGTTCCAATTCGATGATGTGTTTATTATTCTTTTTCAGCTTTTAAACGAGCTGAAGTTAAGGCGGAATTCAAGCCTCCGTTGGCTGTTACATGTGCTTTCCTTTCTCCAATTTTATGTTCATAAGTGGACCAACTTAAACACGTATTAAACCCCCTCATTATTGGTTGCCGGCCCCTCCTAGCAACGGACAAGAAAAATAGAAAGTTTCCAAGTCTAAATTATTACAACTCAATGAAATTAAATGAAAGGCAAATAAATAAAAGTTGGTTGAAGCTCCATGTAGCCATGCACGCACATGCACACATAAGATGACCATGAACACAGCTTGCACTTCTACTATGGTCTTGCACGATCCTACGACAGTCTCCCCTTTTTAAGAATTAACTCATCCCGAGTTGCTAGACATGATGGTAATGGCAAGGGGTTGTAGTATGGTGTCAAATCCACCACATTAAATAGTTTTGAAATGCCGTACTCCTTGGGCAGGTCAATTACATAGGCATTGTCATTCACTCTTCTAAGCACCTTATATAGCCCGAACATCTTTTATTGCAATTTTCCTCCTATGTTCGAAGGTATCCTCTCCTTTCTGAAATACACCATCACCTCTTCTCTTGGTTGAAAAATTTGTTCTCTTCTTTTTGCATCCACAGGAGCTTTCTCCTTTGCATATGTCATAGCAAGCCTATTCTTCACCGCCTCCAACACTTCTTGTGTGTGCTCAAAAAAAGTAACAGCTATGGCATTCGCTTTAGGTGGCTTGCGAATATAGGACACAACATTATATGCAAACTCTATGATGGGAATCGCAAGATCCCACTACCTCTTCCTCTCATAACAAAGGCTCCTTAATATGTTGCCAATAGTGCGGTTGGTTGCTTTTGTTTGGCCATCGGTTTGGGGATGCACGATGGTGTTGAACTACAAGGACGCATCAAAAAGCTTCCACAATGTTTGCCAAAAGCTGGTGAGGAATTTGGCATCTCAGTTAGAAATGATGCTACGAGGGACTCCATGAAGGCGTACCACTTTCTTAAAGAACAATCTTGTAACCCCATGTGCATTTGTGGTCTTGCAGCAAGGTATGAAATGTGACATCTTTGACAACCTGTCTACCATAACAAAAATAGAGTCAAAGCCATGTAGGGTGTGAGGCAAACCAAGCATAAATCCACGCTAAGATCTTCCCAAATCTACTTTGGGATAGGGAGAGGAGTGTATAAGCCAGTGTTTTACACTTGTCCTTTGGTTTCTTAGCAAACCCTAAAGTGTCTCACTATCCTCTCGACCTCCTTGCTCATGCATGCCCAATAGAAATGCAATGCCAAAGCATTCAATGTCTTGTCATGTCCCAAATGTGTGGACAATCCTCCACCATGAATCTCCCACACTAAATGCTCGTGAAGTGAGGTCTTAGGAATGCATAGTTGGTTGCCCTTCATGAGATAACCATCATGCACATAGTAATCTTTAACTCCCTTCTCGTCTTGGCACTTCAGCCAAATTGCACCAAAATCTTCATTTCCGACATACAACTTATGGAGGCACTCAGAAGCTGTGATCTCACCCTTCAACTCCGTGAGTAATATCACTCTTCTACTTAAGGCATTAGCTATCGTGTTGGTTACACCACTCTTATGAGTAATATCACTCTTCCATGCATATCCTCCATGAGCCGTCCTTCTTTGGCACGAGTAAGGTTGGAACTCCACAGGGACTTAAACTTTTTCGAATGGATTCATGCTCCAAAAGATCTTGCACTTGATCTTTCAAAATTTTGTGCTCCTTCGGGTTCATCTAGTAGTGTGGTAGATTCGGAAGAGTTACACTAGAAATCAAGTCTATGTGGTATTGAATCTCACACATCAGAGGAAGTCCCTTTGGCAACTCTGAGGGGAAGACATCCGCAAATTATTGCAAGAAGATTCTAACTTCTTGTGGATATTCCTCTGAGCCATCCGAGACTTGTATGGAGCTGTTGTCCACCACAAGCACATGACACCATCCTACTTCCTTCATAGAGAGCTAAAATTTCTTCCTTGAAGTCACAAGGCTCACAATTTACACAAGGTTGCTCCCCTTCTTAGTAAATGGCTTTGGTTTCCTCAGAAGCAAAGTATATGCATGGTTTTATTATTATACTCCTACAGCCTTTTAAGGAGAATGTTACATGCATCCATGCAAAGCACATCATATGTCACAACATTGATGAATTGACCAATGGAAATTGGCACTTGACAATGAACCTCAACTCGAATGCTTCCTCCAAATTGCACCCATCCAATAGAGTAAGAAGAAAGATGTGGAGTGGTCTTCAATCCCAACTTCTCCATAGTGTGTGAACTAATAAAGTTCTCCCGACTTCCTCCACGATTATAACATCGCACACTTCTTTTCCAATGTAACACTTTGTGCAAAAAAGATTGTTCCATTGAGTCATGTCTTTCTTTTCAATAGAAAGTGCCAACTTCCTCATCACTCCACAACACTCTTCATCATTTTTGGAGCCTTCTTGTGAATCACCTTTGCTCTCCTCCATAGGTGCACAATATAGTGCATCCTCGTGCTTGCCCTTCTTGCAAAACTGAGTGAACTTCCTTTGGGGACTCACTTGATCTGTGCCCGTACTTGTTGCACTTGAAACATCTCATTCTTTAAGAGCCTTTAGTAGCTTCCTTGCCCTTCTTTTGTATATGATCAATATTGGTTGGCAATGGTCTGGAGCTGAGGGCAACCCTCTGAACGTCCACAAGTGCACGAACCTTCTCACTTCCTCGGTTGGCATTAGAAGTCTGGCCTAGAGTGTAACAAGTTGCAACCGTCTTCTTTTTTCTTAAGGTAGCTCCAATCTTTCGTGCCTTGTTGCATGTGTCTTGAAAGTACAAGAACGTGTCAAACTCCATTCTGTTCTTGACTTTGTAATTCAATCTATCTATGAACCTCGTGATCATCTGATCCTCATGTTCTTCTACTTTATTTCTCACAGCCAGCCTCATAAACTCTAAAATATATTCATCCATGATCTTGCTTCCTTGTGTGCACGATAGGAATTGAGAAAATGAACACGATTGATTTAATAGGTTCGAATGATCAAATGTATACAAGCTCAATTGGAATTGTCATGATGAAGTGAACATGCAAGGTTGTAAGCTCAGTTAATCATATGTCAGAATACAAATTAAAGTTACTAAGATAATACAATAATCACCAACTTCCATAGGGTGATTGAGGATTGCTTACGAATAAGTGGCTAATCAGTGGCAAATTAACAAACACTCAAGCACAATCACACGTGCTCCTCACTCTTACACTCAACAAATAGGTTTTTGGGTTCAAATTCGATGATGTGTTTATTATTCTCTATCAGCTTTTAAACGAGCTGAAGTTAAGGCATAATTCAAGCCTCCGTTGGCTGTTACATATGCTTTCCTTTCCCCACCCTTCTGTCCATAAATGGACCAACTTAAACACGTATTAAACCCCCTCATTATTGGTTGCCAGTCCCTCCTAGCAACGGACAGGAAAAATAGAAAGTTTCCAAGTCTAAATTATTACAACTCAATGAAATTAAATGAAAGGCAAATAAATAAAAGTTGATCGAAGCTCCATGTAGCCTAGCATGCACATGCACACGTAAGATGACCATGAACACAGCTTGCACTTGCACTACGATCTTGCACAATCCTATGGCAGCAATGACATGACGTCCTGTGTATCATGTGAAATTTTTCATTTTTTAAAAATAATTCATACATACTAATATTGACATACTCAGATTGTCGATATTAAAGAACAAAATATGCCAATGCGGTCCAATTTTTTATTTCGTATAATTCGGAATAATCTTTTTTCTGTACTTAATCTATTTCCTACTAAGAAAACCTATAAACTAAGCCACACTAAGCTAATATACAAGTCAAAGCTTTCAAAAATAGGTGTTGATTAATTTATGCATGATTAATGATACCACAACTTGTCCCTTGCAATTTTAATATAGGCGAGTCTATCTACTTTATGTCCTTGAGTTATAGTCAGATTCTAACTCCTAACACTTATCTCCTACTTAAGATATCTTTATCTTAGTCAGACTTGATGCCTCTAAAGCTCATTTGACTTTATTCTATTCCTACTCGTTCGATGCATATCCTTATCCCAATAAGACTTGGGACTTTGTAGCTTGTTTAACCTCCCCACCTGCTTATCCTTATATGATTCTTACAATGCCTATCTTTATTTGGTTATTCTAATGTTTATCCCTATTTAAGCAGGACTTGAAGTCACTCAATTTCTCTATGTTTATCTCTTCTTTCATAAGATCCATGCTTACTCCACCTCTTAAGAAATTATTCTTTCAATTATTTAAAATAGAGTCTACTTTGAAGTCAATCTCTTTGTATCCTTACCCCACTTAGCTTACATTGATGAGTGTCAAATACACTCATTATTTGTGTCATTTAGTAGATCGTTCTTAGTGTTTTAGGTTGATTTAGTTGTGTTTTAGTTGTCTTAGTGTTAGTTTTCGTTCATTGTGTGTTTATGTTAAGTTTATTGTTTTCATTAAGTTTGCTTGTTTTTAGAAGCATATTCGAGGAGAAGTGGAGGATGATCGAGCGCACACGCGAAGCTAAGGAGGAGAGGGAAGTCACGAAGCCAAGGAACAAATTGCACAATCTTCTGGCGCATGCTAGCATATATATTGCGTGCCAGGTAACTGTTATCCGAATGACAGATCACTCAGATGACCATTTTTACTCGGAGAAGCAAAATCACGAAGGCTGGCGCACGCCAGGTGCACATGGCATACGCCAGACTAGTCGGGCAGAACAAAAATAAAGCTGAGTGTTGGACAAATAAATAGAGGACTTGACAAATGTGATTTAGAGCTTTGTGAAGGAGGGGGACAAGTTGGCAGACCACTTTAGATATTTTAGGTTAGATTTTTTAGTAGATAAGTTAGTTTAGATATTTAGTTTACTATGACATTAGTTAGTTAGTATATATGCTAGTTTTTCTTTGTAAAAAAAACAAAGTGGACCAAAGGAGACCATAACTTTGGACCAAAAATAGATGTAAATATTGGTTTTTTGGTAGAAGAACGTGGACTTGAAGAGGGGGAGCTTGGAGTCTTGATAAGTCTCCATCCCTTTTATTCTTTATCTATGTTAATACTTTGTGTTTATATAAATATGTGTGAGTAGTTTGCTGTGAGTTTTGTGCCTTAATGCCTTGTATGTAGCCACGGTTTAGAGGGATTAATATGTGTAGGAACATGTTCTTATTAACGAGCTTTATGACATGCTTTGACTTGTTTGATCACCAAGTTATTGTACTTAGTCAAATCTTGAGACCAAAAGGAGATAGGTTTGATAGAAATGTTAGTTTGATGATCAGTTGCTTTGATAGAAGAGAAATCTTCCTTAGATACTGATTGTGCTTTGAGTGATATGCATAGTTGGTTCTTGATTGAGTTTAGTTGGTTGGTGGGGTCGAAAGAGCATATCTAACCTTCTAAGCTTGGTTCAGGGTTAATTTAGATCTTTCTAGCACAAAAGTGTAGATTGATTGCCTTTGAAACACTCGTACTATGTCACATGCTTCGTATACCCCTTGAATCACTTGGTTATATTGGTGATGAGTGTAAAAAACATTCATTATTTGTACCCTTTTTGTATATCGTTCTTAGTATTTTAGGTTGATTTAGTTATGTTTTAGGTTATCTTAGTGATAGTTTTTGTTCATTGTGTGTTTATATTAAGTTTATCATTTTTCATTAAGTTTGTTTGTTTTTAGGAGCATATTCAAGGAGAAGTGGAGGATGATCGAGCGCACACGCAAAGCTAAGGATGAGAGGGAAGTCACGAAGCCAAGGAACAAATTGCACGGTCTTCAAGCATATGCTTGCATATATGGCATGCCAGGTAACTATTATCTGAATGACAGATCACTTAGACGACCATTTTCACTCGGAGAAGCAAAATCACGAATGCTGGCATACGCCAAGTGCACATGGCATATGCCAGACTAGTTAAGCAGAATAAAAATAAAGCTGAGTGTTGGACAAATAAATGGGGAAAAACTCAAAATCGGCTTAAGTCTTTTCTAAAGGAAGGGAATGGATATGTATGAATTAGTAGATATTTTTAGGTAGATATTTTAGCTTAGAATATTTTAGTTAGATATTTTGTTTACTATTTGAGTATTTGCCTTAGTATATGTATAAGTCTTTTGTCTTGAGTAGGAGTGTGGATGGAAAAACCACCAAACCATGTAGATATTTTCCTTGTGAAGAACATGAAGGAGGGAGGCTTTTTCTCCTTTGATAAGCTTCCTTTCTCTCTTGCTCTTTACTTTGCTTATGCTTATGTTACTTATATTAAGTATGTTTGAGTAGTTAAATATGAGTTTGGTTCCTTGTTACCTTACATTTAGCCACAGTTTTTTAGGGTTGTGTATGTTGAGTATGTGTTCTTATTAACGAGCTCAATACATTGCTTAGACTTGCTTGGCCACCAAGCCTTTGTAGCTAGTCAAAACTTGAGACCGAAAGGAGATAGATTGATGGAAAGGTTAGTTTGATGATAAGTTCTCTTGCTAGGAGAGAAATCTTCTTAGTGACCTACTGATTGTCCTTTGAGTGGAGCATATTTTTGGTGCTTAGCTTAGTTTAGTTGGTTGTGGGGTCGAAAGAACATATCTAGCCTTCTAAGCTTAGTTAAGTAGCAATTTAGACTCATCGTGCACGAAAGTATGGTTGAGGTTACCTTAGATTCACTCGGACCATATCGCATACACTTAAAACCCCCTAATTCTGTTGGCTATGTTGCTAGTTTAGGTACCTTGCTCATTTTAGTATCCAAAGTTGTTATTTGTAGTTAGTTAGTAAACTAGCAAACCTTTAGCTTTAGTAAAAGTTGTGACATTTAGGTTTGTTATCTAGACTTAGATTACTTGTGCAATCAACCAAACATCATAATCTGATCTTAGACAAGTTTGTAGCCATAGAGTAGCCTAGAACCTTAGTCTCTGTGGGACGATATTTCTTGACTTACTCTGTATTGCTTCTGCTGATAACATGGCGCACGCCATATGCCAGTGCTAGTGTAACTAATAACTTGGCACATGCCAACCTTAGTTGGCGCATGCCAGACAAACCTAAAAAGTAGCACAAAAACACGGAATCGGCAGTGGTCAATTGGTCTTTAAGGTACTTAGCTCGCTTTTAGCTTTTTAGTTGTTGATAATCTATTTTGTGATATAAACTATCTAAGTGCTTGTTCTTATGCTCTTGATGCTGTATGTTTAAGACTTTAGATCACTTGAGTTCAACAACAAACTTCATAATCTGATCCTAGTTAAGTAAACCCTACAGTAGGCCTAACACCTCAATCTCTGTGGATCGACAACCCTACTTACTCTTATTGTAATTCGCTGCAACTCTGCTGCTGAACTAGCGCATGCCATCCTCATTGGCACATGCCAAGTTTGTAGTCCGTTAGCTTTTTGCTCGCGCCAGGTGCTGTTAGCATGTGCCTGAGTTTCGGGCTGGTCAAAGGGTGGCGCACGGCACCCATTTCTGGCGTATGCCAGGAAGATCTGACAAATGACCGATCATCCATTATCATGTAGAATTACGATAGAACGTTCATAAAGAACAGCGGGTGAGTATATATTAGTATATTTTTATTTTTATTTTATTTTTCTTTATTTTTCGTTTACTTTTTGACCAAATAACTTGTCTTGCTTGACAAGTTACATGCATGCCATTAACCCATTCAACCAATATTTCTCCAATGCGTAGGGAGAGACGAGAAAAAGAGAGAATGCACCAAAGGTAAGAGGGTCAAGGGCTGGAGTTCATGCCCCTAGACATTCTCTAATGGACCGTGGGAGACCAACATACAAAGGAGCAAAAACTAGAATTCTGGAGTGTCTGATAATGCTGTTAAGATTAGAATGATTCCTTATACGTTAAGGGACAAGGCTAAGTTGTGGTATAAGCAACTTAAGGGTACTCTAATAACCAAGTGGGAGCAATTAGCAAATGCTTTCCTTGATAAATATTTCCCCTACTCAAAGACTAACAAAATTGTTAAGGAGATCACAAACTTTGAACAATATGAAGGATAGTTTTTGAGTGAAACTTGGGAGAGATTTAAGGAATTGCAACGAAAATGGCTGCACCATGGTTTGTCTGAGGAGTCTCTTCTTAAGACTTTTTATTTTAGCCTATCACCAATAACTATGGGAAACGTTGATTCAGCGTCTAATGGAAATTTCCTGAGAAAGGAAAGGGATGAAGCCCACCATATTCTGGAAGAGCTAGTAGCAACAAATAGGATAATCACAAATGAGAGAAAAAAACAACCCATTAGAGAGTTAAGGGAGGTAACTGAGCATAGTGAGAGAAGAGGAATTATTGAACTTGATGCTTCCTTGTCTTTTCAAGCATAATTAGACTTAATGGCAAAGCAATTGTGCGATTTGACTCTAAACAAAGTTGATGTTATTGCTTTACAACAGTATTGTGAAGCTTGTGGTAACACGGGCCACGAGACTAGTCAATACACGATGATAAGCTGACCTACAGATCAGGTCAACTTTGTGAGTGGTCAAGGATAAGCAGGAAACCGAATGGTAAACAACCAATATTCCTCTACATACAATCCTAGTTGGAGAAACTATCCTAACTTCTCATGGAAAGATAGAAACCATGATGACAGTATTGTAATCGTTCCTAATAAAGGATTGTCTTTATGCATCTCACAACAAGGACCACCTAGTTTTCAACCACGTAGGTTCTTGGGAGAAAGAATGTAGCACTTGAGGACAGATTTGACAAGGTTGAGAAGTTCATCCAACAAACGGGAGACTCATCTAACAACCAAAGTCAAATCTTGAAGGCATTAGCGGCCCAGGAAGCAAGGCAAAACAATTTAGAACAATTTCTTAAAAGGGCAAGCTACTGTCATGCGTAACATAGAAGTACAACTTTAGGAAATTGCAAAGACAAATACACATAGAGCATCTGGCTCTCTCCTAAGTTCTACTGAAGCAAATCCTCGTGGCCAAGTTAACGTAAGCCTCTTAAGAAGTGGCAAGGAATTAGCTTCTCCGTTAGTCAAAAAGAAGGCTAAGGAGAGTAATGTGGTGAGTCCAGAAAAAGATAAGGAGGAAGAAGTTCAAAAAGACAAGGTCCTGCAAGAAGAAGTTGCGGAGGAAGAAGAAGTTACGTACCACCACCCCTAATGGTCTCGATTCTTCCTTATCCTCAAAGGGTAAAGAAAAAGTTAGGGATGGATGAAAAATTTCTCTGTTTCATGGAGAAAATGAAGAACGTTCAAATTAGTGTTTCATTCTTGGAAATGCTAGATCAAGTTCCACACTATGCCAAGTTTCTAAAGGAAGTCGTCACTAAGAAGAGAAAATGGGAAGATGGAGAGATAATTACCCTTACAGTTGATTGTAGCTCTCTAATCTCAAAGAATCTTATGACAAAGCTAAAAGATCCGGGGAGTCTTACAATTCCCTGTTTCATTGGTGAAACTAAGTTTCTAAAATGTCTATGTGATTTAGGCGCAAGTAGCAACTTGATGCCTTTGTCTACATTTCAAAAACTAGGTTTGTGTGAAGTTAAGCCAACTTCTATGCTTCTCCAGTTGGCAGACCAAACTATCAAGAAACCATTCGGTGTGGTTGAGGATGTCCTGGTTAAAATTGACAAGTTCATCTTTCCAGTTGACTTTGTGGTTCTTGATTTCTCTGAGGATAAAAATTGTCCACTGATTTATGGAAGACCCTTTCTTAACACTGCACATGCATTGGTGGATATGCGTAAAGGTAAATTGGTACTCTAAATTGGAGATGAGAAGGTTGAGTTTAACATGAGAAGTGTTATGCGCCATCCTCTTGATGAAGGGTTGTGCATGAAAATTGATGTATTAGATGAGTGTATCCTCGAGTTCTGCAATAAGAAAATCTCTAGAATTGAGGATAAAGAGCTAGAGAAAAAAGAGGAGGATATTGTGAAAGAAGTTAAGGAGGAAATTGACAAGAAAGGTCTACTTAAGGAGCTCAAAATTCACTCGAAATATCATACTCCACCCTCCATTGTAAAAGCTCCTTCCTTAGAACTGAAAGAGCTACCCTCGCATTTGAGATATGCGTTCTTAATAGATGGAGAGAGATTACCGATTATTATATCAAACAAGCTTGCTAAGGAAGAAGAAGAGAAAGTGCTCACAGTTATGAACAAACGGATTAAAGCCATTGCTTGGCAAATATCTGATATCAAGGGGATAAGCTCAGAAATTATGATGCACCACATTCACATAGAGGATAGAGCGAGGCCAAGAGTAGACCGACAAAGAAGACTTAATCCTAACATGAAGGAGGTTGTTAAGAAGGAAGTGATTAAACTCCTAGAAGATGGAATTATTTATCCGATCTCGGATAGTGAGTAGGTTAGCCCAATACATTGTGTTCCCAAGAAAGGGGGAATGACTGTTGTGATAAATGAAGAGGGGGAGCTCATTCGAACAAGAACTATGATTGGATAGAGAGTGTGCATTGATTACTGTAAATTGAATGACACCATACGTAAAGATCATTTCCCACTTCCATTCATTGATCAAATGTTAGAAAGGATTGTGGGGTATTCTTACTATTGCTTTTTGGATGGGTATTCAGGGTACAACCAAATTGCAATATACCCCAGAGATCCAGAGAAGACATCTTTCACCTGTCCCTTCAGTATTTTTGCATATTGCATAATGTCTTTTGAATTAAGTTGTGCCCCAGCAACGTTCCAACATTGGAGTCTATCTTTTGGGAGATGAACGAAAAGATTATAGAAATTTGCATGGATGACTTCTCTATATTCGGAGACTCATTTGATCATTTTCTTGACAACCTAGACAAGGTATTGAAGAGATGTGAAGAAAAGAACCTTGTGCTCCATTGGGAAAAGTGCCATTTTATGGTAGACGAAGGAATAGTCCTAGGGCATAAGATTTCTAGAGCTAGTATGGAAGTCGATAGAGCTAAGACAGAGGCGATAGAAAAAATAGATGCACCAACCACTATTAAAGGAGTTAGAGCATTTCTGGGTCATGCTGAATTTTATAGAAGATTCATCAAGAACTTCTCTCTAATCGCAAAGCCTCTAACAAATTTACTAGTTAAGAATGTATCTTTTAACTTCGATGAGCACTACCTTAAGGCATTTGATGCTCTAAAGAAAACTCTTATCACAACTCCAGTGATTTCATCACCGGACAGGAAACTTCCTTTCAAAATGATGTGTGACGTGAGTGATCTAGCTTTGGGTTGTGTGCTTGGACAGAAGAAAGAGGGAAAGCTCAATGTCATCTACTATGCTAGTAGAGTATTGGCAGGAGCTCAACTCAATTATACAATCGCGGAGAAAGAGATGTTTGTCGTTGTTTATGCATGTGACAAATTTAGACCGTACTTGCTTGGTTTGAAAGTTATAATCTACACTGACCATGCAGCTTTGAGATATCTTTTCTCAAAGCAAGATGCGAAACCTCGCTTGATGCGCTGGATTTTGTTACTACAAGAATTTGACTTGTCCATTAAGGCCAAGAAAGGAGCTTAAAATCTTATCGCAGATCATCTATCTAGATTAGAGAAAAGCGAAAGTATGGCGATTGAAGGGAATATTCAAGAAGAGTTTCTAGATGAAACTCTTATGATGATGAGTAGAGTAGAATCTCCCTGGTATGTGGATTATGCCAACTTTTTAGTTGGAGGAATTATTCCGATAGATATGAGTTATCCCCAAAGAAATAAATTTCTACAGGATGTTCGGATGTATGTTTGGGATGATCCTTACCTTTTCAAGAGGTGTAGTGATGGGGTTCTTCGACGTTGCATTGCTAGTTGGGAAGTAGCAAATATTTTAGAGCAATGCCATAACACTCCCTACTCAGGTCATTATGGAGCTTCAAGAACCGCATCTCGAGTCTATGAATGCAGTTTCTATTGGCCTTTCATCTTTAAGGATGCACGTAGTTATGTTGAGCACTGTGACCGCTGCCAAAGAACAGGAAATATCTAAAAGAGGAATGAGATGCCATTATCTAGAATTTTAGATATTTAGCTCTTTGGCGTTTGGGGATTGGACTTCATGGGTTCTTTCTCAACATCATATGGCAACAATTATATCTTGGTAGGAGTAGACTACGTTACAAAGTGGGTAGAAGCTTTGGCATCACCAACAAATGATGCTAGAGTAGTTATACAATTTCTAAAGAAGCTCTTTTCGAGATTTGGAGTGCCACAAGCAATAATCAGTGATGGTGGGTCACATTTCTGCAACAAGCAATTTGAAGTCCTGCTAATGAGATATGGGGTAACGCATAAGGTGGCAACACCTTATCATCCCCAAACTAACGGACAAGTTGAGCTTTCAAATCGAGAGCTCAAGAAAATCTTAGAAAAGATAGTCGGAACAGCAAAGAAGGATTGGTCGAACAAGCTCGATGATGCCTTATGGGCTTATCGCATGGCATTTAAGACACCTATAGGAATGTCACCGTATTGACTTATTTATGGCAAAGCATGCCATCTTCTAGTCGAGCTTGAGCATCATGCATTTTGGGCCATTAAAACCCTTAATTTCGATTACAAAAAGGCCAGAGAATACAGAATCCTCCAACTTGAAGAGTCGGATGAAATACAGGACTTGGCATTCGAAAGCTAAAGGCTTTACAAGGAAAGGACCAAAAGAAGACATGATGCCCTTATCATCAAGAAAGATTTTAAGGAGGGGCAGCATGTTCTTCTCTATAACTTGCGACCAAGACTCTTCCCGGGGAAGCTTATATTCAAGTGGAGCAGCCCGTACCAAGTTGTTAAAGTGTTTCCTTTCGGAGCACTTGATTTTAAAAATAGTGATGGGATAGTTTTTCGAGTCAACAGCCAACGATGCAAAATTTACATTGAAGGGGGTGATATTAATCGAGATGCAGAGGTGCAATCGATTAATATGCCATCCAGTGCATGAACATTTGGAACAAAGTAAGGCTCTTTTACCTGTAGAGAATAAAGAACAGGATGTTTTACACTAAGTATATTCATTTAGTTAGTGTTTTAGTTTTAAGGAAAATCTCGATTGACTTATGTCTTATCATTCTCCGTCGAGCACAAGAGACCTTGAGAATTGAGAGATGAGAAGAAAATTTCTTAAGACACTCTAGAGAAACATCAAAGAGTGCCTTCAAGAGGAGGATGAAGAGATTTGAATTTTATCCAAGGTGTAAAAAATTGGAACATGACAGAAAATGTAGCAAGAATAGCACTAAATCGCAAATTAAGCATACCGTGCTACTATGTCGTGACCCTATTAGGCTTAAAGCCAAAAAGATTGCACGAAGAGGTAGTTGGTCATGGTATGCCATTCATGAGTTGTGTGAATTGCGAATGTCTAAGTTGCACCTTTGACCCATGCAGATGGGGCATCTGGTTTTCATGCTTTCCAGGAACGCAGCGTACATAAAAGCCAAAAAATTAGATTAGAGGTCTTTTTCTTATGTTTATTATATTAGTTTTAGTGTTTATATATTAAGCGTGAAGTTTTTGTGGAGTGTACATATTGGCGCACGCCATATCTTGTGAACACAGAGATTTTGGCGCATGCCAGTGATGCACAAAAAGAGAAATTGGCGCACACCAATGAACCTGGCATACGCCAATTTTGGGCAGAACAGTTTATAAGAGTCTACAGTGTGCGCCATTTTTCATATGTTTTCAAATTCCAAAAATTCCCACCGTCCAAAACTTTCAAATTTCACGAGCCCAATAAACCCAAACCATTTACCCACTCTTCCAAAGGTCCAAAACAAAGTTAACGATGGTGGGTGATAAAGGATCTAGCCAGATACCACGCGAAGACAAGAGGAAGCAAGCACAAAACCCTTCACCTTCTCCACCAGGTTCTCCACCCCCAGACATCCGCGGCTGCTACAACACTTCCTTCGCAATCTTCTATGATTGGGAGGGAGAGAGGTATCAAAAATTTTCATGGCTTAGTGCCCTTAGTCATTTTACAATTGATTGGGAAGACATGAAGACACTAGGGGTATATAGACAATTGAGGTTGGGTTTTAGGAAGTTAGGGTGGAGATACTTCGAGAATAGGGAGATAATGGCTAGGCAAGAGATTGCTTTAGAGTTCTATTGCACGTTGTAAGTTTTAGCTAATAGATGATCATTTATTGCACGTGTATTTGACACTGACTTTAGCATAGATAAGAGTGAGTTTAACGACCTGTTTAGCCTTAAGGCTGGACTAGGTACGTTAGATTTCATGCCCGTTAGTTCGGCCCATCGGGCATGGTATGAGATTATTTTTGAGCGATATGAGTTGAGGAGGGTGCCTAATATGCTAATTAGAGAACCATATTTAGGCATCCTCCATCACTTTATGACTCTGACCATTAGTGGTTAGTGGGAGGAGTCTAAAGTCTTCCAATCTCAGCTGTATGCCATTGACTGCCTATTCCATGATATCCCTTTTAGCACCTTCACTATGATCATAGACTGCTTTGCTAGATCCATTAGCGATAGGGAACCTAGGTATCTGTATTTAGGTCATATTGTTTCCTGTATTACACATCACCATTTTTCTACGCAGTTTGCAGATTTTCATGGAATGATTTTGGAGCCAGTGCTGTTCAGCATTAAGAAACTCTATATGAGCAAGCTGATCAAGAAGACAATGAGCGATGGAGTTGAGATCGTGGAGTACAAGCCTTGGGAGGAGAGACAGGCCGTCCAGTTATAGCTTGGGGCACTAGGAAGGGTGCCAGTATAGAGAGAGGAGTGGCAGGAGCAGCAGGAGCCCAGCCATCACGATGAGGCCATACCGAGTCATCGGGCTCCTAACACACAAGGAGATATGGACTATTAACGTGATCAGTTAGCTATGATGCAGGTGCAGCTATAGAGTCACAGAGAGCAGCTTCATGGAATTAGCGTGCAACTACAGGACTACGCGGTTAGTAATGTGATCGGATAGGACCGCCAATATGACTATAATGCTTGCATAGAGGCTGAGTGACGTAGGAACGTCCCGAGCTGGTCGTGTGCATGGAAGCATTCAACGTGTGCATGGAGTATTTACGTATGCATGGAAGTATTTAACGTGTGCATGGCCAGTTTTATCGAGTGTCCGAGTGCTTTGCCTATTCACATTCCCGTCCCACATCGACAAAGGCAACAACGGACTCCGTTTCCTACTCTTTAAAAGCCGAAGACTCTCCCTCAGCAAAAGTCATCTTCGCAGAGCGTAATCGTCCATCATCTAAGCAGTCAATGCGCCGTTGTGGTTTGCGACCCCGAGTTGGCTGTCTAGATGAGGAAGAATTCGCTCGGCCTGCCCAAGTCTTAGTTTAAAATTTAATTCAATAAATGCCTTCTGATTTGGCATTAGTTGTGGACGTTTTAGCATCTGAATGATCACATCTAATATGTGACTTAAATGACTCAATAATGGGATGTAATAAGTAGCCTTTTATTTCCTAAAACTTGTAACAGCCATGGTCATTAAATGCTTGGACCGCCCGGTTGTTTGCTTTTAAAAGGCAAGGTGAATAATGAGAAAGGGCATGAAATTAAATCCCGAAATTTTAGGCTTCTAGAGTTGGAAAAACCTTGTGCGCACGGAGTGCGTGAGTGTGTTCGAATTTTAGCCCCGTTGCCGTTGGAATAGAAATCCAACAACCCTCAACTTGTCATCGGAGGATTGGCAAGTTGTTGTATTACCAAGTTAACCAAAATTCGACCGTTGTGTTATTCATTTCAAGCTGTCCGAATTTGATCACTCGAACCTTTTAATAAGTTGCGTTCGATTTATCAAGTTTGTTCAAGCCTTTCCGCGTTTCCCTACGTCACTGAGCTTAGAGCTCAGAGAGAGGAGCAGAGGGAGTTCTATGCCAAACAGTGAGCTTACATAGCATTCCAGAGAGAGCATTATGAGCAGCAGTGAACGCACATTGAATGGATGCGCACCTAGGCAGAGAACTTTGGTAGCAATTTCATGTTCCCACCACCACCTCCTCCAACTTTTGATGATTGACAGGGAGCTCTTTTTTACCTCTTTACTTTTTACCTCTTACTTATTAGTTTTATTTATTTGCTTTGTTTATTTATTTTCTTATATTTTGACACTATTTTTGAGTTTTGTGTGTTTGTAACTCATTTAATGATTGTGTTATGCTACTAGAAGGTGATCATATTAGGCTTAAAGCCCAAAAGATCACAAGAATTTAGTCTACATAACAAGTCATTAGTGAGTTATTGTGTTGCATGTTTGTTTGTTTATGTTTGTTTCGAGATTGGTTTTTCATATCTTTGGTGACTTGGTACGGAAGTATTCCCATTTTGAGCTATTCCTTTTCCTAAGAACTATATAAGGTGTTGAGACTAGATTTATAGAGAACTCTTGACAGCTTTAGCCCAAGATTCATTCAAGTTAATATTTATTCAATTGTTCTTACTTTCAAGGATCGTGATCAACAATTTTAATCTTCAATCAATGCGGTATTTTCATACTTCGTAATCAAGAATTGTCTTTTCATTCAATTGCTTGGCTATTCATTGGTGGATTGATTTGTATTGCGTGTTAGAATTGAGATTAACAACCTTAGTTCTAGCATAGATTGCATCCAACTATCTGTTAATTTAGTTAATTGCTATTCGAGTTTAGAATTGACTACCCTAGGTTCGTTGATGACTCGTAGTATTTCATCACCAATCAATCATTCAATTTTGACTACTTAGATTAAGATTTGGAGTTCATAATCCGGTAATTAAGGAATTGATTAATTTGTCCCTATGGAGATGAACTTAGTTATCATTATATTATATTATATTACTTGATCGATTGTGTTCTCTTGTACGTAATTTAGACCCAATATTTATTGCATCATAAGGCACTACTAAATAAGACTTATTCTGAGTGAATAAAGTACTATTAAAGAGGAGTTTGATTTTAGCCAAATATACTAAACAAGAAAAAATCTAAGCATGCTTTTTAGGAAGTCTAAAAGCATGTGTCTTATTCCTAAACAAAGTCAAAGTTGCTGGATTATAGTTTCCTGATCAAACTAATAACTTGATTAAATAGAACCTAACTTCCGAAATAGACAGATTCCTTGCATCCAGAAGTTTACGTATATGTCAAGCTTCCAAAATAGCCTCTATCACATGCATGGGCTTTGTATGGGCCACATGCACGTCCTTGCACTTGTACGCACTTGCTTGACTCCAAACTTCTTACATTAATCTATTAATTTCTACTTGAAACTTTTTGCCTCTTACTCGTGTCATCGGCCCAATTCGTAAGTGTGTTCACATCACAAGGAGAATAAGGTAAATAGGTTCATTTGAGGACTTGATGTTATGTTCAAGGTAGTGCTTTCTTATGGATTTTAGTCATATGCAACTACAGTGGATTGTTTAAGGTTATTGGAAATGTGCGATGCTGAATAATTTAAAGGCAACCAAAAGTGCAAAGAATTAGAAGACAACCATATTCTAGTTCACAACAAAGTTTCAGGTAATAAAAAAGAGGGATGAATATTAGGCCTACTATGTCAAAGGGTGGAGGATCATATGGTAGATTTGAAAGAGCAAGAGATGTTCATTCTCTGTGGTAGTCATGATCAATCCAATAGATTGATGAGTTATCCAAGATGTGGCAAGCAATAACTACAAGGAAAACCATGGTATAAATAGAGTGGATCTTGTTTTGGTTATGGCAAGTTTTGACATCATATCTAAGAATGTCACAAGGCCAATGCAAACAATATATGCAAGTTGCTAGTCTCTCTACCACACCTCATACTAATAGATTTTCCTAACCTTGAGGAAAAGACAAGAATTAAATTGGCATGAGTTTTGAGGGGGAGAATTTAAGATCAAGGGGAAAGAAGCTGATAGAGCATAATAGAGGTGGTCCTACTCGAGTATATGCTTTGACAAAGAAAGATGCTAATATATCTAATACTATAGTTTTATGTATACTTCATATAGGCTTATCACATGCTCGAGTCTTGTTTGATTAGGGATCACACATTCATTCTTGTTAGTTTTATTTGCTAAGTCTTTTGATTGTCAACTTGTGCCCTCAGAAGAGTCATTAGATATTTGTACTCTATCGGGTCATATTATGTATGTATATTTAGTTCTAAAATCATGTGTGATAGCTGTGGATGGACTTAATACCATTTTATCTTTTTTATGTATGGGACCATCCTGCATGTTAACAAATTATAGCCATATATATACAAAAAAACAAAAAACATAAAAATAGCATACCATTAATATGACAAAGATAGAATTTACTTATCTCGAATGGTCTTTAATCCTACGTCTTAAAACTCTCTAGCTTAATTGCCAAATGTCTACAAAGACTCTCTAGACTCAGAATACTTGCTTTGATCTTTTGGCAATTTTGGATTCACCTAGTTATCTTTCTCACCTTTGAATATAAGATTTGTGAATCTTTCTTTGATTTACTCATTTGCATGAGTCTAAATAAAACAAAAGGACGAAAAGAAAAAATCTTACCCCTTAACTCTAGCATTGCCATTCCTCTCAAGTCCATTCTTCCTTTATCCCTTTCAATTCGGCAAACCTCTTATACTTCATAGAGGGGAGAAAATTTAGTGAGCTTTTTTAGGTGAAGGAAATAAAAGGTGGACTGCCTCTATTTAAGGCTTACTTAAGGCTTCAAACCATAGTTTTACCCTAAAGTGGCTAAGGTTAAGTAGCAATTTACCAATTACTCCTTGAATTAATAGAAAAGATCAAAAAGGTTATTAAAACTCTAACAGTTAACAATTTATCTAGATTCTTACATTCCCTTACTCAAATAAAGTTTGTCCTCCAATTTACTCGTGCGATAAAAAAGGTATGAGTACTTCTTCTTTATTTCTAAATTTAATTCCAGGTTGCTTCTCTCTCGTTATGGTTACTCCACTATACTTTGACATATTAAATCATCCTCTTATGGAGTTGTTACAATCTGGAGTCTACAATTCTTAGTGGAACTTTTTCATAGCTTATATCTTCACAAACTTGTGTTCGAATTTCTTGCACTACTTGACATTTTCTCAAAATATACCTTTGCACTATAGACACATAGAACATATCATGTATTCCTCCTAGAGTTGGGAGTATAGCCAATCAATATGCCAATTTTCCTATTTGCTTAATAATGTCAAATTGTTTAATATACTATGTACTAAGCTTCCCTTTTCATCCCAAACCTACAAGGCCTTTGGTTGAGAAAACCTTCATGAACCAATGATCTCCAACTTTAAACTTATTTCCCTGTGGTGTTGATTTGGGAATTTCTTTTATCAATCTTGTACTGCCTCTATTTAACTATTTATCGCAGGTATTTTCTTGGTTAATTCTCTAAACATTTTTGGACCAAGAATCTATTTTTATCTTATCTCATTCCAGGTCATGGATGATCAACACTTTCTTCCATATAGAACTTTGTAGGGGGCCATAACTATACTTGCCTAAAAACTATTATTATAAGCAAACTCTACCAAAGGGAGGTGGTTGTTGAGTGCTAGTTTAAACTTGTAATTGCGCATCTAGGTGATAAAATAGGCATTGTTATTGCAATGATTATGGCACTTGTTTGATATTTTAGTTCGCTATTGTTGTTGAACTCCAAATAGTCGCTTATTGATGTTTACACAGTCCTCACAAGTGAAAGCAGCACAACAAAGAGCAAAGCAAGGAAGCTGACCAAGATGGAAGTCAGTGGGTGCTAGGCGGGGGAGAGTAAGTTCTGAAGCAAGTGGAGCAACCTTGAACTATCCAACTTATGACAAAGAGTTGTACGCGTTAGTTCGAGCTTTAGAGACATGGCAGCATTACTTGTGGCCCAAAGAGTTCGTGATTCATTCTGATCATGAGTCGTTAAACATTTGAAGGGGCAACACAAGCCGAAATAGGAGGCATGCACATTGGGTGGAGTTCATTGAGACATTTCCTTATGTCATTCGCTATAAGCAAGGTAAGGAAAATGTAGTGGTTGATGCACTATCACAAAGGTATGCCCTAATCTCTACCTTTGATGCACGGATGATTGGTTTTGAACACATCAAAACGTTGTATGCTACTGATTCTGATTTTGAAGAAATATTTCGCGAAACTGAGAAGAATGCACATGGTAAATTCTTTAGGAATGATGGATACTTGTTTCGTGAAAATAAACTTTGTGTGCCTAATTGTTCTATGCGAGAATTGTTAATTCAGGAGGCACATGGAGGATGATTGATGGGGCACTTTAGAATTGCAAAGACTTTGGCAATGCTACAAGATCACTTTTATTGGCCGCACATGAAGAGAGACGTTGAAAGAATTTATGGTCATTACGTCACATGCAAGCAAGCCAAGTCAACAGTAAAACCCCACGGTTTGTACACCCCACTACCTATACCTAGTGAACCTTGGATTGATATCTCTATGGATTTTGTGTTAGGTCTGCCTAGAACTAAACGTGGAAGAGATTCAATTTTTGTGGTAGTGGATAGGTTTTCTAAGATGGCGCATTTTATTCCATGTCATAAGACTGATGATGCCTCAAACATTGCTAATTTGTTCTTTAGAGAGGTTGTTAGGTTGCATGGCATGCCTAGAACAATCGTTTCTTGATATGATCTCGGCAGGAGAAACACGATTTGCACGGATCTATTGTTGTCTAGAATGGATGAGACTTCGAACCCACGAACTGGACCAGCAAGAACCTCGACAAAAGAGCCTCAACCCGAGCCACGAACAATCTGAGAACTCCAAGTCACGTCGTGTCACGCCACAAATGAGGATGGCAAACTCGTTTGATAAGTGAAAGATTCGTTCAACCTAAACGTCACACTAGCTTAGGCAAGAACAAGCTGAGTTAAACTCACAAAGTCAAGAGACTTAATTCTTATTCAATTCGAATGTAGCGTCTTAAAACACTCGTCCAAGCCTCTATTTATAGGCTGGATGTTCTCAAAAACGTCCTAAATAATAAACTCCTAAATAAGCTAAGACAAACTCCTAAATAAGCTAAAAGCAATCTGCCTAAAGCTTTCTCCTAATCTGGCCGAAACTTGTACCCCAAGACAAGGAGATTCTGGCCTCTTTATTCAACTAAATAGGAACTAAATAATATAAATAAAGATACTAGAAGCTTGCTAAAATATCACGTCCCATTCAGATTAAGCATGGACAAAATAGGACGAACTTGCATGCTTCAGATTGGTAAAGTTGACGAGCCTTCCAAAATAGCTTCTACCACGTGCATGGGCTTTGCATGGGCCTCAT
>SOPF01025766.1:0-23985 GCA_012979155.1 Hypericum perforatum
ATAATTTAGTTGGTGAAACTGTCGTGTTCGAGCAAAACTAAATTTATCAATAACCATTCAATTAGATATGATTCACATAGATCAATTGTTGATAATATTATTTTAATTTAATTAGTTTTCTAATTCAATTCTTTGAAAAATAATATTGTTAAAGAATTGATGAAGGAGCTTATCATATCTCAAAGATAATATAATTAAAATTTGGATTAAAATTCGGTTACAGAATAAAATAGTAACAAAATTAAAACTAATATACTTTCAAGCTTTCAAATACGGAAGTCAACTACATTAGTTAAACATAATAGTCCCTGTAGAGTGTTTCCGTTTCCGTTAGCATTTTTTAATTTGAGTTTGACCGAACCTTAGCGGTACATTATGTTTACGTTATTGACTATCAAGTATTTAACACAGAAAATAAACCCAGTCAATTTATTATAAAATCTATAACACGATCAATTTATTATAAATAGTCAATAGGATATAACCACTGTTTGACTTATTAAAAAAAAGTTGAAATTTTTTAGATTCAGTGAATTAAATAAAAACAAAAATTAAGGCTATGTGCAAGAAGTCAAAGGTAAGCAATAATTAAACTGATCTTACTTACCTAAAGGGTTACCGTCTCCTAAGATGACGACCTTGTCTCTTGGGGGAGACGCAGCTCCAATCTGGGTGAGATTGCGAAGGAATTTTCCGGCGAAGAAGTTGGAGACCACGTACGTGTACGGGATTCCGGCAGCCTCGACGGAGCGGCGTATCTTAATCTTGGTGGTGAACGTGGCCTTCACCGGCTCAACTGCGTTGTTCCGATCCGGGTCGCTACCGAACTCCGATGGAAAAAACCTCTGCGTACACATGCAAAACTCGATATATTATTATTTATACATAAATATTCAGACATTCATTAAACCAACTAAACCGAATATTATGGTTACCTTGATATTGCCAGCTTCCTTAATGGCATCGACGATCTTGTCTTGGTCCTCTAACTGAGCATGACCTACCGCTGAGATCAGTACATCGGCTTGCTTTATCGCGGTCACCAAACTCTCGTGGTCAAATAAATCTCCCTGTTTACAGTAAATTATGTCATTTTAATTATCCAGTAAAGTTTCAAAAAATAAACAACGGGCTAATTGAATAAAAATTCGCTTTAAGAGTTTTTTTTATGGTCTAAACTATAGTAAAACTTTTTCAATAAGTATTAACATATTGAGATTTTTAATGGCTTGAACCCAAAACAAATTTAACCAAAAAAAAAATCCATACAATGAGAAAAGTGACGCCAAGGATCTTGAAGTGGGCGAGGAGCTCGGACTTGGAAGGGTCGGAGAGGGTGGATTCCCTCACAAGAACATAAGTAGGGTGGCCAGCTTTTGCACTTGCCTCCACCATGTGCCTCCCTATGTACCCAGTCCCTCCTATCACCAAAATCCTACTCTTCACTCCCATTATTCCCACCTTAATAGTAATTAATTGGAAGGTAATCAAGCACACTACGACCCAAATTAATGAAGTATATATCTAGGGAGAGGGAGAGAGAGAGAGAGAGAGTTTTTGTGATTTTTGAGAGAGATATCGTAGAAGTGTTGGTGTGAGTTCTTAGTGTGGAGGGGGGAAGCGTTTATATAGAGTGCCAAGTTTTTTTTTTTAAGAATTTCTATCATTGATCACTCTAATTAGAGGTTTGAGCCTGACGAAATATTTAAAATTGTCAAAATTTATTTTTTGTGAACAGAATTTATTTAACAAATATTTTATATTTTATAATTACAAAATTCAATATGTATATATTTCCCACACGGTAATTGAAGTACAATGGAGAAATAAGTTATGGCAACTTCCTTTTATCGGGGTCAAATGGGCTTACGGAGCTCTACGTGTGGGTGGAATATTATTTTCTGGACTTTAATGAAGGTCTTTGTTGATGGCAAGTGACCCTACGCGCTATTCTCCCAAAGGCAGCGGGAACTATTTTAATATTTTATTCCTTTATGGTAGCCGTCCTTTTTGCGAACTGCATTCGGAAAATTCTACCGTTCTATTCAACCTCGGAAAAGGCGTTGTTTCTTTTAAGGATTATACTTAAAAAATATCTAAATTGAATAGCCATATAGCATTTTTTAAATAAATGCAAATTAAGCATAAGTCTTTGACAATGATACTGATATCTATTTTCACTAGAAAATTCATTCGAAACGTTGTTGATTTTTTATAACCCAAGTCGATAGAAGTTGAGGTGGGCGACATTCCATCATTATCTTTTAGTAGGATTACGGCAGAACATCACCAAGATGTTAACCACGTAGCTGCTGACGTCAGCGGTCTTCATCAACTTGGACCAATGCAATCTGCCCCAAAGCCCAATAGTATCGATTTGAGATATTATATAATATGTTATTGAAACTATCTTATTAATATTCAAGATAATATTTTTAAATTTGAATTAGTCAAAAATATTTTTTGAATACTATGGAATAATAAAAAATAGTGTTTGAGGGTTTTTTTTGGTAACATCCCATAATAACCAAAAGGATAAATTACATTCAGATCCGTGACTTATCCTTGATTTTGTAGTAGGGTTCTTGGATTATTTGAATTAGATATAAGATTCTTATTTTGTAATTAGATATTGTTATTAGGTCCCTGGCTGACATTATCAATTCTTTTTTCATTTTTTAATCACATAAGTGACCAAAATACCCTTAAAACAAAGAAAATCCTTCTTCAACCTCAGGCGAAACAAAACCCGCCAGGAGCATCCTTCTCCTTCCTCTCTTACCCGACCTCACCGGCCAAACAAACCCTAGTATAAAATCCCAATCTCCACCGTCAAATTCATAATTCTTCTACCTCTTCCTTTTTCATTCGACCTCCCTTCCTCTACTCTCCTCTCCGTCTCTCAATTCGATTCTGATCATGTTAAGTTTTTGTACGTGTTCTTGGTGACATTAGAAACCCCCTTTGTGTTCAATTCTGGGTTCACCGTGGAGGAGGATACATGCGACTAGAGAAGGAAGAATCAGAGGGATAGCCACCCGAGCCCGACCTCCTCGTCGTAAAATCTGGATTTTTCATCCTGCTCAAATTGTGCATGCACAAGGATCGTTACGCTTTGGTTCCACGCGTCAGAGGTGCTCCTCGGATCTTTGCACTACTCTACCGCCATAGACGTTTTATCACTGGTGTGCATCTTCGCTAGGGTAGATTTGGGCCAGTCAAAACATCATAGATCTTGCCCTTATTTAACATCGTTAATGTTCGTCGATGTTGATTTTAACTTGGTGAATCTGGGCTTTTTGAAAGTTCTTTATTTTATGTTCGATGATTGTTGAAGACGGCGCCAGTGGAGGGGATCGGGCCAGTGAGTTGGTTGAAGGAGACGTCGAAGGTATAAGGTTGTGTGTTGAAGGAGGCGGCGCTCCTCTTCTTTGGTACTCCTGTTGAATGTTGTTGCTTTCGATTTTGATTTTAGTGCTCCTGGTGGATTAATCCCTGATTGTAATCTGGTGAATTTTTAATTAGTTTTTGATGTTGTTACTTTTTTGGACGAGAAGTATATTTGGTTTGAGGTTGAAGAAGATATTTTTTTAGTTTTTTTATTAAAGGGTATTTTAGTCATTTTAGTGATAAGAAAATTCCTAACATTATTATCACTCATATTAGGGACCTTACACCAATATTAATTCAAAAACTAAGAATCTTAGTGTCACGACTCAAACTTAGATCGCTGACCAGTGCTAGACCCTGCATACCTACTACAGAATACCATAATCTAGCAAACTTCAAACATACTTATACATTCCATCATATCCAAAATACAAATATGACTTTTAAATCAATATATTACAAAAAGTCACAAATCTGAAATCTTAAGTCCACATACATATTATACAATAAAGCATACTTTCAAAGTCATATGTCCAGGATCATAATCTGTATAATAGAGCGACCTAGATTAAAAAGAAGAAGTACCATCTAGAGACTTTCAAGAGTAACCCGAGATGAAGACAACAGGTTAAACTAGGAGAACGAAGAAAAGACACTCTCCAGACTTTAACCACACCTAAACTTCTTCTTCACCTATGGAGTGGGGAAAGGTAAGTATTTTGGAATACTTAGTAGGTAAATATTATAAGTAACATGTATTTAACCAACCAGTCAATCACGTCATTCACATGCAGAACTATTATTCACATGCAACCAAAATATCAAAGCACCAAATCAATAAAATTATCAAAACCCATATATCAACATAATCAGAAATTAGATATCCCAAACAAATATATCACATAAATCAAATTAACATCTGATTATCAGATACTCACAAATAGAATCATCATAAACTTCAGATAGGCCAAGATTGTGTCACTCATACTCCGACACGAGGATACCATATCTTAAAGGCGCTATCAGAACAGAACAGAACTCCGCTGGCCAAACATATCATATCAGAATCTAACATATCCTCAGTATATATGCACATATGCTAACATCCTTGGTTGGTCACAGGTAGGCCTCATCATCTGCCATCTTACAAAACTCACTAGTCATACATATTGACCAAGACGTATTGGTCACACATACAAATATGTACCAAATCTCACATTGCAATCAGACAAATAAATCCAAATCATATCAAAGATCACTTAAGCAAAAATCCAAACATAAGGCACACTTCAACCAATACAAATATACAAATCAATATATAAGCACATATGGTTAGCTCAAACACATGTTACAAAGAATATCCACTTACAGAAATAAGCTATTCAAACCAGTCAAATAGAGGTTCCACATTTTGATTTATGTCTCTCGGCTCTTAGGTTCAAATCTTTAATAAATCACATATAACTTAAAATTAGACCGTGACTACTTCAAACAACACTTTATATGACATCTCCAATATGTTCTTGAAATCACAGAATCTCACACTCAAACTCAGATTCTCCAAATTCAACTTACCATGCTTAACTCCTTGAACTCGTTCAACCCAAAACTCAGACAGTAAGTCTAAACTTCTACACGTTGTACAGAATGTTTTTCTCAAACCAAATCAAGCTTATAATATGGTTTTGGAAAGCTTAGGAAGTCTTGTATAAGCTATAAAAGTTTCAAATTTTAGTTCAAATTGTAAGTTCACTTACCAAGTCATTCTTCATACTGTCGCTCAACTGACAACCTTGATAAATGTCCGTCTACTAAAAACCAATTTCCATATGATTTATTGATCCAAATAACATATGTAATATCCTGTTAGAAAGCTGATAGAGTCCTCTATGAGCTTTAAAAATCTCAGGTTCCAATTCAATATCTAAGTATGCTTATGTTATGTGATAATGAGTCTTTTCCTAATTAGAAGTCTATGTGGTTAGTTATTTCCTATTAGAAGTCTTAAATTAATAGTCATGTCTAATTAGGAATTAGTAGTGTTCAATTCATATTTTATTTCCTGTTTGGGTTAGTAGTGTTCAATTCGTATTTTGCTTCCTGTTTAGGTTAGTAGTGTTCAATTTGTATTTTGCTTTCTGTAATAGGTTTAGTGTTGGTGGATTCGCTATATAAGGCCACACCCTCTTCTTGTTCTAATCATGAAAAAGAAAAGTTAATAAAGTGTCTTCCCCTACGTTCTCCTTCTTCTGAAATTGTTCTCCTCCTCAACTTCTATTTCTCAACCTCTTTCTTAACTTCCTATCCCTACGCTCTTCTCAACTTGTTATTCTCCTTCTCAACTTCTTCTCTTTCTATTTTCAACTATCTGTCTCTCTAATTCCAACTATCTTTCTCCAATCCTATCAAGATCTAGTAAGATCCTTACAATTTGGTATCAGAGCCATCCGAGCTCCCGCCACCCAACATGGCTAGCTTTGACAATGATCTAGGAGACAGTCTATTGCAGAAGATGGATGCGATAATCCAGCTAATGAATGACATGATCCATGCTGACATGTTCTGCAAGTCCAAGGTGGTCGACTTGGAGGAGTCACCCCTTGCACTCGTTGCCTTGGTCGTCCAGCTAGGCCTCGGGACCGTCGATGGGTCCAGCAACACTCTCCTACCAACTTCGGAAGTTCCTACAGCGCCAGTCTGGACCTTTGCTGTTACCATTGCTCCTTCCACAGAGAAGGTGAAGTGTGAGGATGATGACCAGCTGCAATATGGCCTCAGGAATGCTTCTTCCTTGGAGATGAAGGACATAGATCTCATCAAGTTTGGCTATGTTGTCTCTATTGCTTTTAGTGGTGCTGAAGATGTTGTGGTGACTGGCATGCCCTCCAATTTGGATAGCAAGGGGATTAACTCAAAAACTAATCAGTTTGTTGACTCCCTTGAGATGCACTACGCTATTTTGGTCAAATACATGTTCTTGGACATTGTTGAAGTGAAAGCATTAGTGAGGAGCAAATGCCTTTTTTACAGCAAGGACGTCAATGACTATGATGGGGAACTCGATGACATTGACAAGCCGGGTTAACATGCAAAATTCGAATTACCAGCTCGAGGACGAGCTGTCTCGCGAGGGAGGGAGTAATGTTATGTGATAATAAGTCTTTTCCTAATTAGAAGTCTATGTGGTTAGTTATTTCCTATTAGAAGTCTTAAATTAATAGTCGTGTCTAATTAGGAATTAGTAGTGTTCAATTCATATTTTACTTCCTGTTTGGGTTAGTAGTGTTTAACTCATATTTTGCTTCCTGTTTAAGTTAGTAGTGTTCAATTTGTATTTTGCTTTCTATAATAGGTTTAATGTTTGTGGATTGGCTATATAAGGCCACACCCTCTTCTTGTTCTAATCATGAAAAAGAAAAGTTAAATAAAGTGTCTTCCCCTATGTTCTCCTTCTTCTGAAATTGTTCTCCTCCTCAACTTCTATTTCTCAACCTCTTTCTCAACTTCCTATCCTTACGCTCTTCTCAACTTGTTCTTCTCCTTCTCAACTTCTTCTCTTTCTATTTCCAACTATCTGTCTCTCTAATTCCAACTATCTTTCTCCAATCCTATCAAGATCTAGTAGGATCCTTAGAGCTTACCAATCACGTTTTTCTCAATACCTTCTGCTATGTGCAATCTAATTCAAATTGGGATTTCCCATCGACTCTGTGAGCCAAATTGCACATATGATATACCATTAGAAATGTATTTCCGTGATCTACAACTTGGTTAACTATCAAAAAGTCTAAATCATAGCAAAAGTTAATTTGTCAAGTCAATCTTTCTTTAGCATTTTCTTTTTCTTTTTCTTTTCTCTTCTTCTCCTTTTTTCTTCTTCTTTGTGTCTCCATTTGCTTTCCTTAAGGATTAATGATTAATGTCATTAGTCATCCCCCTCCTTAGCTATTTCTCTACGACTCTCACCAAAAAATGACACCTAACCTTTTAAATTTTTAACTTTTCTCTTTTGGTCCTTAACTTTTTTTAACCTTTCAAAATCCACTCCAAACTTTTTAATAAATTCTCATTTCATAAATCTTTCCAATATCAATAATTAATTAGGTCGTCACAATCTCCCCTCCTTATAAAATTTGGTCCCCGAATTTGTTTAACGAATGATCACTTACTTATCATGCGAACAGATAGGGATACTTGGTTTTTATCTCTTCCTCTATTTACCAAGTTGTCTTAGCCAAAAATCGATTTTCCCATTCTACCTTGACCATTGGAAGTTCTCTATTTCAAAGATTTCTAACTTCACGATCCAAAATTCTTATCGGATTCTCTTGGTAGGTCAAATCTCCACTAATCTCCACTGCTTGTGACTCTAAAACATATGTTGGATCATGCAAATATCATTTAAACATAGAGACATGGAATGCTGGATGAACATGTAATAGAGATGGGGGTAAAGCCAATCGATACGCCACTGACCTAACTCACTCTAAAATCTCAAATGGATCAATATATCTAGGACTAAGCTTTCCCTTTCTTCCAAATCTCATTATTCCCTTCATATGCAATACTTTGAGGAAAACATGTGATCCTACATCAAACTCAATATCTTTTCGTCTCTTATCTGAGTATGACTTTTGTCGACTTTGAGCTGTCTCTAACCTCTGTCGAATCAACCTTATCTTCTCATTAGTTTCCTGTACCAAGTCATTACCTAAAAAGTTGCTTCTCACTAACTTCATTCCAACACAACAGAGATCTGCATTTTCTTCTATACAATGCTTCATATGGAGCCATCTTAACACTTGCCTGGTAGCTATTATTGTATGCAAACTCCATCAATGGCAAATAACGATCCTAACTACCTCTAAAATCAATAGCACATGTTTGCATCATATCTTCTGAAATCTGAATAAAATGCTCAGACTGACCATCGATTTGAGGATGAAAGGCCGTACTCAAATCTAGATGAGTTTCCATAGCCTCTTAAAATTTCCTCGAAAACCTTAATGTGAAGTGAGTTCCATAATGAGACATAATATACACTGGTGTACCATGAAGCTGAATAATTTCATCTATAAATATCTGAGCAAACTTACTCGCATCATATGTTGTCTTTATTGGCAGAAAATGTGAAGATTTTGTCAATCTATCTATAATAACCCATACAGCATCATAACTTCTTGCAGTTGTCGGAAGTCTTACTAACAAATCCATCGATATCTGTTCCCACTTCTATACTGGAATTTTTAGAGGTTGCAATAATCCAGAAGGCCTTTGATGCTCAACTTTTACCTATTGACAGGTCAAGCACTTTGAAACAAATGTTGCAATATTTTTCTTCATACCTTTCCACCAATAAAGTACTTCTCAAATCATGGTACATCTTCATAGATCCAGGATGCATACTATATATTGCTTGGTGTGCTTGAGCTAGTAGTTCTCTTCTTAGATCTCCAACATTATGGATGACCAAACAAGAACCATAGTACAATACACTATTGATAAGTCAAAACTTTGGCAGTATACCATGTTCAAACTTTCCCATCATCTCAACAACTTCTGGATCTCCTTTTTGCAATTCCATGACTCGTCTTTGTAAGACAGGCATCATATGCATCTCTGCTATAAACTTTGGCTGAACAAAGATTTTTAGCTTAAAGCATCAGCTTCAATATTAGCTTTCCTAGGGTGATAGTTAATAGTACAGTCATAATCCTTAAGCAGCTCCATCCATCTTTGCTGTCTTAAGTTTAAATCTCGCTGCTCAAAGATATACCTGAGACTTTTATGATCTGTATATATCTTAAACTTCTCACCATATAGATAATGCCTCCAAATCTTCAATGCAAACACAACTGCTTCCAATTCCAAATCATGGACTGGATAATTCTCTTCATGTATCTTTAACTGTCTAGAGGCATAGGCAATAATATTCTTGTGCTGCATAAGAACATATCTCAAACCCACTCTAGAAGAATCACAATACACATAATATCCACCTGTACTCGAAGGTAGAACTAAGATAGGTGCGTGGGTTAATCGATCTTTAAACTCTTTAAAACTTTCTTCACACTTCTCTGACCACTTAAACTTAGCATTTTTCTGAGTTAGCCAAGTTAATAGTGCTGTCAAAGTAGAGAATCTCTTGACAAACCATCAATAATACCATGCTAAACCAAAAAGCTGCATATCTCTGTCGCATTTCATAATAGCCTTTACCTTTTTAGGATCAACAGAAACTCCATCGCTAGACACCACATGTCCAAGAAAAGCTACATTCTGAAGCCAAAACTCACATTTTGAGAAGTTAGTATATAACTTTTTCTCTCGTCGCTTCTATAATACTTGCTTGAGGTGTTTTTCATGATCCTCCAGACTAGGAGAATAAACTAAGATATCATCAATAAATAAGACCACAAACTGATCCAGAAAAAGTTTGAATATTCGATTCATCATATCCATAAAAGTAGCTGGTGCGTTAGTCAATCCAAAGGATATAACCAAGAATTCGTAATGTCCATATCTGGTCCTAAATGTTATCTTTCGAATATTTGACTCTTTTATCTGTAGCTGATAATACCATGATCTCAAATCAATCTTAGAAAACTATTTAGCTCCTCGCAGTTGATCAAATAAATCATCTATTCTTGGAAGAGGATACCGATTGCGTGTTATTGCCTTATTCAGCTTTTGGTAATTTATACATAACTATAATGTCCCATCTTTCTTCCTTATAAATAACACTGGAGCTCCCCACAAAGAAATACTAGGCCTGATATACCCTTTATCCAACAAGTCTTGCAATTATTCCTTTAGCTCTTTCATTTCAACTGGAGCCATACGATAGGGTAGTATCGAGATTGGTTCTGTGCCTGGCTGTAGATTAATACAAAATTTAATCTCTGTCTCTAGGGGTAAGCCTAGTAAATCATATGGAAATACTTCTGGATACTCCTTGACAACCAGAATAGAATCCACTAAAATCTCTTCCTTCTTTATTTCTTTTACCTAAGCTAGATAGCTTACACATCCCCTTTTTAAAAACTTGGTGGCTTTCATGCTGGAGATAAGTTTTACAGCTGTCACCTTTTTCTCTCCCTGAAACTTAAACTTTGCCTCTTCTACGAGACCAAAGATAACTCTCTTCTCAAAACAACCCACCATCGTATGATACATGGATAACAAATCCATTCCCACTATAATATCAAAATCATCTATATCTAATATTTACAAATCAGCCAATAACTCATGTTCACCGATTGGGATACGATATGATCGAATAACTTCACAAATATATACATACCCACTAAAAGGAGTAGCAACAACCAATGACTCATCCAGGCATATATGCATAGCATCTAAGAATTGAATATATCGAGAGGACACAAAAGAGTATGTAGATCCTGAATCAAATAGGATACGTGCATAAGATGATCTAATAGGAAGGGTACCTACTACAACTGTATTACTAGCATCAACATCTCTCCTTGTTAAGGCATACACTCGAGGTCATGCTCTGCTTCCCCCTCTACAGACTTTGGTCCTTCAATTCTCGAACCTACTTCCCTCTGATCTTGTGGTCGAGGATGCTCTTGTATAGACAGTGTAACTATCAAACTTGCAACTTGTCTTTGCTGACCAATCATAGGACAATCTCTTACCAAGTGGCCTATCATAATACAATGGAAACAAGCTCTTGTCTTCTTATAACAAACATCACTAGGATGTTATTTTCCATAACTTGGACATGCTTTCAAATTGTTGGACTGATTGGAATTGAATTTCTAACCTCGAAAGTCCTTCCCTCTCCCAAATTTACCAACTTGTCCTCCACCCTTTGACAACATTGACTGATTACTTGCCCATTTCTCTTGCTGTCTAAAACCTTGGTTTTGACTCCTTTGTAGTTACTTATCAAATCTCTAAAATTTAGGGTTACTCTGAACCACTTGATGTTTATTATCTCGCATCTCTAATACCTGAGCACAATTTACTACAGCAGCATATATTTCAAAGCCATGAGACATCATAACCTTGAACATAGAGTCATCAAGTCTACGAATAAACCTTTTCACTTTCTTTTCTTCATTGGAAACCAAGTGTTTTGCATATCGTGATAAATAATTGAACCTCTCATTATATTAGGATATTGTCATATCTGGAGTCTTCACCAACCATTCAAACTCAAAAGCTCGAGCACCCTGTAAACTCTCTGGCAAGAACTGATCTAACAAGGATTTTGTGAAGACCTCCTATGTCCATGCATATGAGCCCTCATTTTGGAACCAAATTCTAGCCTTACCAACCAACTGGAATGAAGCTAGCTCTACCATTCTCTCTTTCTTACACCTTATAATCCTTTTCCTCTTTTCCATCTCATCAATAAACACTTGGGGATTATTGTTCATACCAGAAAATATTGGTGGTTTCAACCTTAAAAACTCCTCTAGCGAGTCATCTTTAGCAGCCAATAAAATATTCTGCTCTAATTGTGTTTGCTGAGTGGCGATAAATTTATCCATTGCTCTCATAACCGTGTCTATACTGTCACCACTCTATTCTCCAATCTCAGATATAGGAACATTTATAACAGATGGTAAAATTTCATCTCTAGTTACCCCATCTAATAGTATTATCTCAGAAGCTATTTCCCCTTCGTCCTTGGGAGCTTTTCACCATTTTCTCTGATCATCTCAAAATTATTAGATGTATCTGTCATATTCTCCTACACCAACAGATCAGAATTAAGCACACTAAAAGAATGACACATAAAGAGATCAAGCTAAACTTGCAACATAGGGCTCTAGTAAACCTAGAGCAACACTATTATGACCCAAACTTGGATCGCTGACCAATGCTAGACCCTGCATACCTACTATAGAATACCATAATCTAGCAAACCTCAAACATACATATACATTCTATCATATCCAAAATACAAACATGATTTTTACATCAATATATTACAAAAGGTCACAAATCTGAAATCATAAGTCCACATACATATTATACAGTAAAGCATACTTTCAAAGTCATATGTCCAGGATCATAATATGTACAATAGAGCGACCTAGATTACAAAGAAGAAGTACCATCTGGAGACCTTCAAAAGTAACTCGAGATGAAGACAACGGGTTAAACTAGGAGAAAGGACAAAAGACACTCTCCAAACGTCAACCACACCTAAACTTCTTCTTCACCTATGAAGTGGAGGAGGGTAAGTATTTTGGAATACTTAGTAAGTGAATATTATAAGTAACATATATTTAACCAACCAGTCAATCATGTCATTCACATGCATAATTATTATTCACATGCAACCAAAATATCAAAGCACCAAATCTCAAATAAGATCATCAAAACCCATATATCAACATAATCAGAAATCAGATATTCCAAACAAATATATCACATAAATCAAATGAACATCACATTATCAAATACTCACAAACAGAATCATCACAGAATTAGATGAACTTCAGATAGGCCTAGATTGTGTCACTCTTACTCTGACACAATGATACCATATCTTAAAGGTGCCATTAGACAGAACAGAACTCCGCTGGCCAAATATATCATATTAGAATCTAACATATCCTCAGTATATATGCACATATGCCAACATCCCCAGTTGATCACGGGTAGGCTTCATCATCCGCTATCTCACAGAACTCACTAATCATACATATTGACCAAGACTTATTGGTCACACATACAAATATGTACCAAATCTCATATTGCAATCAGACAAATAAATCCAAATTATATCAAAGATCACTTAAGCAAAAATCCAAACATAAGGCACATTTCAACTAAGACAAATATACAAATCAACACATAAGCACATATGGTTAGCTTAAACACATGTTACAAAGAATATCCACTTATAAAAATAAGCTGTTCAAACCAGTCAAATAGAGGTTCCACACTTCGATTTATTTCTCTCGGCTCTCAGGTTCAAATCTTTAACAAATCACAATATCTTAAAATTAGACCGTGACCACTTCAGACAACACTTTATATGATATCTTCTATATGTCCTTGAAATCACAGAATCTCACACTCAAACTCAGATTCTCCAAATTCAACTTACCATGCTTAACTCCATGAACTCGTTCAACCCAGAACTCAGACAGCAAGTCCGAATATCTACACGATGTACATAATATTTCCCTCAACCAAATCAAGCTTATAATATAGTTTTGGAAAGCTTAGGAAGTTTTGTATAAGCCAAAAAAATTTCAGATTTTAGTTCGAATTCTATGTTCACTTACCAAGTCGTTCTTCGTACTGTCGCTCAAGTGACAACCTCGATAAATGTCCAGCTACTAAAAACCAATTTCCATATAATTTCTTGATCCAAATAATATATGTAATATCCTGTTGGAAAGCTGATAGGACTCTCTACGAACTTTAAAAATCTCAGGTTTCAATTCAATATCTAAGTATGCTTACCAATCACGTTTTTCTCAATACCTTCTGCTGTATGCAATCTAATTCAAATCGGATTTACCGTCGACTCCATGATCCAAATCGCACATATGATATACTGTTAGAAAGGTATTTCCGTGATCTATAACTTAGTTTACTATCAAAAAGTCTAAATCATAGCAGAAGATGACTTCCTAAGTCAATCTTTCTTTAGCATTTTCTTTTTCTGTTTCTTTTCTCTTCTTCTCCCTTTTGTCTTCTTCACTATGTCTCCGTTTCCTTTCCTTAAGGATTAATGATTAATCTCATTAATCATCCCCCTCCTTAGCTATTTCTCCACGCCTCTCACCAAAAAATGACACCTGACCTTTTAAATTTTTAACTTTTCTCTTTTAGTCCTTAACTTTTTTTAACTTTTCTAAATTCACTCCAAACTTTTTAATAAATTCTCATTTCATAAATTTTTCCAATATCAATAATTAATTGGGTCATAACACTTACATCTAATTGAAATTATCTAGGGACCATACTACAAAATGGTCATAAATTAGGGACCTGAAAGTAATTTACCCTAACCATAATCCTAACATATCACTAACAAATAAAGAATTTCTAGAGTAAGTGTCATGTTAACCACATGTTGGATGAGTGGGCTCGATATCCCTTTTGAATCCTTATTAACAATTCATCCACTAAGTTTTCTTAAGATCATTATGGTTAGTAAGTATGTTTCCAAGCTGCCGGTGACCATTTGGTGGGGTGGGGTGGGATGGGTTGAGGTAATGGGTTCAAACCCTAATTATTACATGTAATAGATTAGGATTCTAAAAAAAAAGTATGTTTCCAAGCTAGCAAATTATTACTCCCTCAATTAACTTGCCTAATCACGAGGCTTGTTTCATGATCCAATCATGCCCTCAACTAATTCAGCATTACAGCAACCGGAATTCTCTCTCTTCTTGAGAGCAAGCCTTTCTCCCTCCTTTCCTTTACCTTAGGTCCACCATCTTTAATCCTTCGCCTTTCCTCAACTTCCAACCAATATATTCCTCCATTAACTATCCTTGTCCTTTATCCTTCCCTTTACGACCTCCCCAACCGTCCCCACATACCTTAAATTTCCCTTCCTGGGAATTTTCCAACTGGGCTGGCGTTATTGCCAGAATCTACTGTAGCCAAATGGAGTCACTTTCAGTACCTAACCTAAGTCTATCAGCAGCGATTTATGGGGCAAAGTTGATGAAACTTGGGCCCTCGGTTTCCCTGGAGCTAGATCCCGACTTACAGGGAAAAAAAGGAGACCTTATTCTTGCTGGTAAGATCGTCTCGTCCCGTCCCATGAGATCTTCTTCTGTTAAAGCAAGTTTGGCGAAATCCTGGGGAACGAGCGATGACGATTTGGAGGTAGGAGAGCTAGGCCCCAATACCTTCTCATTCTCGTTTAGGAATAAAGATGACTACAACCGGGCTCTCAACAATTGTCCGTGGTCAATAGCCGATCAACACCTGGTTTTAAAAGCTTGGGACTCTGAAATTCCATGGACCTCTATTGATTTCTCGTTATCGAGTTTCAACATCCAAGTTTCTGGTCTCCCGCGCTACCTGATTTCCCGGAAGATGGCTGAGGTCATTGGGAGACAGTTTAAAGGCCTTCTGTGGGTGGATGAGAACGAAATCGCCTCTCCTGGCCGAGGTGCGTTCCTGCGACTTAAAGTTTTGGTTGCGATTGATCAACCTCTCCCCACGGGTTTTCAAATCCCTCGTCCAGGTTTGGACCCTTGGCTTATCTCCTTCAGATATGAAAGGCTTCCAGAAATGTGTTTTTTCTGTGGTTTCATTGGTCATTCAAATCGGTTCTGCTCTTTGGATGGTTCCATCATCGATAACTACAAGAGAATGAGGTCTGATGAACTTTCCTTCGGTGTTTGGATGAAGGCTGCTGTCCATCCATTAAGGAGGGAGAGCTTTTCTCCTTTCTCCCACAGGTCTCCGAGGTTTGCCCCCAGTCCGGTGGAATCTCCTATCGCTTTGGATCCTAAGACAGCTTCCAAATTTGATTCCTTGGGTGAATCCTCAAAGGAGAGGCATGGAGGTTTTTTTCTTGGGCATGATCCAACACTCTCTCTAGTGGGGGATATTTTGGTCACTTCGTTGGCTATCTGTTCCCTAGGCCCTCCTGCTCTTCCAAAGGTTACTATCAATCCTTTTCCTCTGTTGTGCTCTGATAAGCTACATTCGAAGGGACTAAACGAGCCTGTCGCCGATATTTTCCCATCTTCTGCTAGTGGGGATCTGATCAATTCAGTTGGCCCGAGGCAACTTTATATTCTAGGTAACCCAACCCAGTTGGAAACTTCCCAGGTTTTACCATCCAAAAGGACCTTTTCCATTGGCCTTGTGGGCCAGACACCCATGACACCAAAACCCAAAGCCCAAGGGAGAATACTACCCATCTCTTTAGCTTTTTCCCCTAGCACAAAACCGGCCCATAATACCACCCCATTATCCAAAAAACGGAAATCCCCTGCTCCTCCAAAAAACCCAAGAGCTAAATCCTCTAAGGCTAAGGGTGATAATCTGGTTTCTACTAATGCTAACAAATTGGATTCTTTGGTGTCTGGGTTTCCTTTTCAGGGCAGTTCTGAAGTTTTCTCAATGGGCAGCTTTGGTCATAAAGCTTTGATCCCTCTGTGTGGAAGTCCCAAAGTTGCTTTTGTTGGAAAAAGTGGAACTCCTCGAAAGGGCCCTTCCAGGAGGGGGTTCAGGATCCTAGAGGAAGACCCTGAGGTCTCGTATGTGATTCCCAGAAATGAGGCTTCAGCAGTAAAGATTAGTACAGTGGGTAAACGTCCTTCCCCTTTTATCGGAGTAGCAGCCAAGCTGCTACTCGATTACCAATGAAAATTATTGCTTGGAACTGTCAGGGATTGGGAAAATCCTTGACAGTTCAAGTCCTCAAGGGACTTATCCGGAAGCACTCTCTGCAAATAGTCTTTCTTAATTCGGTCCATTGTGTCTTCCGACCTAGTTGCTCTTGTTCGCTGTATGTTTAATTCGGGACTAGTTCCTAGGAATTTGAACTGGACATTTATTGTGCTCATTCCTAAAACTGAGAGTCCGGTTAGCATTGGGGACTTTAGGCCTATTAGCTTGTGCAATTTTGCTTACAAAGTTTATTCCAAGATCTTAGCTAATAGGCTTAAACCTTTGATGGAGTCTTTGATTTCCGAGAGTCAAGGTGCTTTTGTTAGGAATCGGTGCATTCAGGATAACATTGTCATTGCTCATGAAGCTTTTCACATGTTGAAATCTGACCCTAGGAAATCCAACTTATCTATGGCTATCAAGCTTGATTTAAGGAAGGCTTACGACATGGTTAATTGGTCTTTCCTTGAACATGTTATGTTAAAGTTGGGCTTTCCTAGGCGTTGGGTTAATATTATCATGGGTTGTGTGAGTTCGGCTTCTTATTGTGTGTTATTCAATGGGGGTCCTCTGAATTGGTTTAATGCTTCCCGTGGGATTCGTCAAGGAGACCCTTTGTCTCCATTCCTATTTCTCTTTATATCTGACGCTCTTGCTCACTTTTTGAATCATTCGCAGCAATCGGGTCTTATTTCGGGTTGCAGGTTCAATTCCCACTGTCCTACGGTCTCACATATTCTCTTTGCGGATGATACATTGCTGTTTGGTAAGGCCTCTGTTATGGAAGCTCAAGCTTTTAAGGACGTCTTAAGCTCCTTTGTGGATGTCTCAGGTCAGGATATTAACTATCATAAGTCTAGTATCTGTTTTGCTAAATTTGAGTCTATGGATATTAAGCTTAACATTATGAGGATCCTTGGTATGGGTGAGATGTCGCCTAATGATAAGTATCTTGGTTTGCCTTCTTTCTGGGGGCGTTCTAAGAGTGAAGCCCTCAACTTTATCTGGGATAGGATGAAGCGAAAAACTATGAGTTGGAAGCAGAAGCTTTTGAGTATGGCGGGTAGGGAAGTGTTGATTAAAGCGGTGTTGTCCGCTATTCCTTGTTACATGATGCAATGTATGCTCTTCCCTAAGTCTTTTTGTAGTAAGCTTGACAAGTTGGTTGCTAACTTCTGGTGGGCTGGTGATACGGAGGTTAGGAAAACTCATTGGGTTAGTTGGGTGAAGATTTCCGAGTCAAAACAGTGTGGGGGGCTTGGGTTTAGGGATTTCAGGGTTTTTAATGTCGCCCTCCGGGCTAAGCAAGCTTGGAGATTGGTTGCCTTTCCAAATTCCCTGTGCTCTCGGGTTCTGAAAGGTCTCTATTTCCATGATTCAAACATTTTCAATGCAGGGAAAGGGAGGAGGCCTTCTTGGATTTGGTCTAGCATCTTGGAGGGTCGCAATGCTCTGTTGGGAGGGCTGATTTCTAGAATCGGCAATGGTTTGAACTCGTTCATTTGGAGGGACCCTTGGGTCCCCTCTCTTCCTTCTTTTAAAATTTTGACGCCTCCTCCGGAGGGGTTAGAATCGATGCGGGTTTCAGAACTGTTTTGTTCCCAGTCTGCCAGTTGGAATGTGGAATTGTTGATCTTCCTTTTTTTCGAGCAGGAAAGAGAGGCCATTTCTAGGATCGGAGTGGGCCATCACTCTATTCCAGATAGATGGGTTTGGTCATTGGATTCTTCTGGGGTTTACAAGGTTAATAAAGGGTATCATTTCCTTAAGAGTCTTGATGCCCCGGATTAATATATTGGCTCGTGAAGCTGTTTCCCTCAAAAAAAATTAACTTGCCTAAGTCGATCCTAACTAAATTAGGACTAGATAAACTAGTTAGTGCTGGAGCACCTAACTATTCTTTTTTAGTGGCAACTACCTAATTATTTTAATTTTTTTACATCATGATATTATTTTCAAAATTTAAACATTACATTTTCTAATTTTTTTACAACTGTCTAATACCATTAAACTACATGCTAATCTACTCCCGGCGCTCAAGCCCACTCCCACCATCGCTTCTTTCTCTGACGTCGTCTGTCATTATCTCTCCTCGTGCCTCGTTTTTTTTTTTTTTAACTAAAGTTAAATTCTTACGTCAAATATTATATCTTGTCAGAATGTACACTCTGACATATTATCAAACTATCTAACGCTTTGTACCGCTAACCAAATGCCCTTGGTTCGTGCCTCCAGCCTTATCCAGGTCTTCACCGTCAAGAGTCGTTCCCAGCCCACCGCCTCCGTCCACACTCCAGCCTGCTGACGTGTCGTTCCAGCTCGTCGGTGACTATGAAGATCCGGATCCTGCTCGCCACTTTTAGTTTTGATTGGAGAAGCCCAATGTGGTGGATTGAAAATTCGTAGGCGAGGTTAGAAATTCTGAGTAATAGTGCGGTTGTCTTGTAAATCCTATGGAGTGTGGGACAAATATATCGTAGTGGAAATGTTGTCACTGAAAAGAAATTTAAATTAGGTATTTAATATAAACTCAATGTAATATTGTTAAGAATATATCAAAAAATATAATTATTAAAAAGTATCATTTTTATCGGAGCTTATAAATTTTTGATGTAACTGACGTTTTAAAACCATGATGTATAAAAGTAAAAAAGAATTATAGATAAAATTATGTTAATCCAAAGGAGGACTACGGCACAAAAAGGTTCAATTCTCTGCATATTTTTACAGGCAACGTGAAAATCCTCGATAACTATCACACTGGTTCGATTGGAAGCAAGAGAGACGGGTCACTAACGCATCAAAATTTTGAAACCTCAGTTACTGGTTTATATTATAAGCACATGGTGGGGTTTCAAAACAACTTTTTTGATAAAATCCATTGTATCAAAAGATTTGATTTATTGATATTCTTATTTTTTTGATAAGTTAATTTTTTATTGATATTCTTATAAGAAGTTGCGAATGTGTCTTAAGACTGTTCCATATAATTTCCATTGTTAATTTATCCACATAAACAAAACACTTGGGCATCTGTAGCTGAAGAATATTTAACTTAGTAGATTTGGAAGGAAAAAAACAAAATTTATGTGTATTTCGACATATAAATTTCATCTATTTAATGTAATTTTACACGAATTTCAACGTACACGACGCGGATCAGGTGACCACCTTCAAATAAAAAACAATATATTTAAACACATTGACTACGGATATCAAGTAATCAACGGATTCAAACTTGTAGACATGAACGCGAAAGTACGTGAATACCATATTCAAATTGAAAAGTCATTAGCTCAATGCTATAATTTACAGTCAAATCAGTAACTTAGATTGTATGAGTACTAAACTGTGGACTATATATAGATTTATAGAACTATTAAAGTTTAATTAAAATATTTCAAATTCGATTATTGACAAAAAAAAATTGATGTTAAATTTTTATTAAAATACTCTGAATTCAAATTCTTCAAAATATATTACAGTTAAATATTAATTAAAAATTGTCACAGGTCAAACATTATTAGGTAGTAGTAAACAAAACCATAACCATTAACTCTCATGTGAGGATTTCCTATGCAGAAATTAAAGTAATGTGAACAGAGTTATGAGCTCGGTATATGATGAGCACCTCTTTAATTACGACCTCAGGTTGATCTCACTTTTATATTATAAAAAACATACTTGATACGTAACATGGTATGACGTTTCCAATGTGAAGACATGGAAACTGTTCTCGATTCCGTACATAATCGATAAAGTTGTAGGGACTGAACTGAAACTTGTTGAACCCATCACGTTCGTTCACACGTTTCTGTCCTATTTTGCACATGTGCAAGTTTTCGGTATTAAACTGTAATTGTTGCAAGCGCGTTTTAGTATTTGTCTCCGAATAATATCCCCGAGCCCGCGGTTGTATCGGCGACGGTGACATACGGGAGCGGTTTTTTCTTCAACAATGGCGAAATCTCCAAGGCGATGAGTACCGGAAGAGATCTCGGGAGACTGCTGTCCGATGATAAAGAGCATCTCGTCGATGTGTTTGAGCTGGCCGGAATTTGTTATTCCCTCACCGGCGGCGGCACTCCCCGGAGAAGAATGAGATTTTTTTAGGACAAAAAACGCTATTCCATTTTGGGCCATATTTGTAATTGGGCTTAGAGGCTGTTTCTTGAGTTGGCAATTTTATTTGGGCTTTGGGATAATTTAAGTTTTGTTTTTAAGAAAACAAAAACCCAAAATGGGGCGAGAAATTGTTTTGGGGCGGATCGAAAATATTTTGTCAGACGTCGGTGTTCAGTTTCTGTTTGGGAAAAAACAATTGAAATGGGCCTTAGATTTTTTTAATTTAACTCAGGTTAAGCCCGAAAATGACTATTTTTAGTATTTATTTTTATAAAAGGGGTATAAGGCTTTGTGGGCCTCTTTCTTGGTCAAGCCGTAGCTGTCGTTGACTCAGTCAACGCGAGCCTAATTCGTAATGATAATATTATGACATTTGATTAATGGACCATCGATTTTTTGAGAAAGATAGTCTTTTGGTAATCCTAGTTCATCATAATGTGATTGTGACTAAATCAAATTCTATTAGAGCTAAAAGAGAAAGAACCACAATTTTAAAAGACAAAAAGAACAAATTAGAAATAGAAAAGAGTAAAACTGAACAAACTCATCCTACAAAGGAGTTCTGAAGGATAGAGTATACGATAAAACAAACCGTTAACATTTTTAAAGACGAAATATTTTAGTTGTCACAAAAAAGAGTATTTTGCAAAAGATTACAATATCAAAAAAACCATGCACTTATTTAAACCACATAAGAGTGGATTAAATATGCCTTATTTTATCTTTCTAATTAAATATCATCCATTGTGGGTGATGACAATAATATCTAATATGCTATAATAATTAGAAGATTACCATTCCAATAAAAACTTAAGCGTAAAATAGTCTTATAAATAAAGTATACAATGAATCCAATAGTAGCACATTAATAAGCATTAAGGAGATTGTGAAGCATACCTGATATCAAAATATTCATTAAGTCTTCAAATTTAATATCTCATGTTGAGGAGTTATACAAGTATCAAGCGTGCATTAGATATGGAAAAAAAAAATTCACAATAGAATATCTTTCTTCTAAGTGGAATTGTTATCAAGTGGAGTAGAAAGAAGTAGTTTTGTGTCTCTTTTACTCACATCTATGAAAGCTTAAAATGTAGTTTCCATAATTGTCTTATAAGAATCAATATAGTTGAAATGAGTCTTAAACCTTTTATCTATAATCACCTCATAAAGTCAATGACTATGTTTTGCGATATATTTTGCGAAAGAAGTTATTTTTGCTCATATCATGAACATTGAATTTGTTCGATGAAATTGATACTATTTTGATAATATGAATGTGAATGTTAATTCGAGTAATATTTATTATAATGCATGTCAAGCAACAAAGTATTCTATTTACACGAGTGTTTATTGTAGTGAGAGCCATAAGTTTATTGTTAAATAAGATGGAATAATTTTAGAACATTGTCAACTATCAAGTGCTTGTTTTAAAATATGAATATCATTTTAATTTATTACAAGAAAGTGTTGTTAAAGCGCAAGATTATTGATGGTGCAAACAATGTATACTCCATTTGAAAAGTTTTTTAACTTATAGAATTATATAAATTCAATAGTTAGAGATAAGTGAAACTCACTATAATTCTGTTTTAATAGCCTAGATCAGTCTTTGAGTATATTAAAAATGGTGTTAGTACTCATATTATAATATGATTTTATCAATGAGAGACATGCACTATTTTTAGAGAAAAAATAGCATAACACATGATTTGTGTGAATCAATTTATTAAATAAAGATTTCTGTTTTTCTAGTGTGAGACTAACTTCAAAAACTATGCTTTTCAAAAATCTAAGCTAAAGATATTTAAAATATTTTGAAAGTATAATTTAGTACTATTAGCTTGAAAAGTCTTTAAATGACCATGGTTTGGATTCTACATGGCAAGGCTGATTACAAAATCATGATAAAAAAATATTGTAAAGAAAAATGTTCTTTAACAATCACATTTTAGTAACTTTGTTGTTCACATTTGGAAAATAATGAATGCGAGATAAGACATATAATAAGACATACTTATATGATGGAGGTGCTTATTATCCAAGTGGCCTTTGTTTTCTTGGATTTATCTGAGTGCATTTAATATATGTTAGTTGTACGATCTAATTGTCAAACACAAAAAACAGAGAGAATACATTGATTATGCTCAATCATGTGTGAGTGAGAGATGTTAGTTATTTCACTCATGATTATCCAAAACAAATTAAATAAAAATAAAGATTTGAGTATCTTTTAATTTATTTTAATTAAAATTTGATAAAGTGGAGTTTTTTTATTGAGATAACAACTTCACCATTGTTTCTCTCCCAGCTTTTTCCTCTACGTGATGGGGACAATGGATGAGAGATACATACGAATATAATCCTATGGAAGGGAGAAAAAATAGCTTTTTTCTCTATAGTTTTCTCTAAAAAAAAAGTGCCTGACTTTAATTTGTATTTCACATACCTACTTCGTTCATACGTGAGTATGGATCGACCAATGACGAGTCTCCATTATCAAGATCCTGTGAAAAATCTCTTGCAAATGCATTTTATGAATTCTGCGATACAAGAGATAACCCTTTAGTTACGGTTTTATTGTTTATAGTTTATTTATATAAATAAGTTTATATACATAGAACCAAATAAGCTATATGCCATTGATTTGTTTTGGGATAAGGTCTTTTTCCACAAACCGAATTCTATTTATGGCCCCTTGTTTGTAACACGATTGGACTCATTTTCTTTTCCTCGAAATGAGAAAGAAGACGGTATACTCGAATTGTATTATTTAAGTGCTTCTTGCTTGCCAAAGATCCTACTTCTACAATTGGTGCGTCAGTGGGTTATTCAAATAAGTTGTGTTTTCCGTGCTTTTTCCATCTTACAATTTCCGTACCAATTCGGTAGATCCGGAATGGCTTGGTTAAACATTTCATTAGGGATATATCAATAAACTCTTTGTCATAATCAACAAAATATTTACATAGTGTGGGATGCTGATTTCCAAATGATTAAAAGGGGTCTTCACGTCCTTAACAATTCTCATTCCAGTAGCCTTCTTGATGAGGACATTTAATTCTTTTACACCCAAGACAAAGAGGAAGAGAGATTGCATGTAATAACGATTTA
>SOPF01025766.1:23995-61531 GCA_012979155.1 Hypericum perforatum
TTTTTTTTTTGTCAAGGGAAGGAACGTTCTTTATTAATTAATATGGAAATCAATGGGCCTATGGGGCTCTACGTGTGTGTGGAATATTATTTTCGGACCTTTCGTTGGCTGGTCAGGTCCTCGTTGGAGGCAAGTGACCCTACGCGCCTTTCTCCAAAATACAGCGGAATACTATTTTAATCCGTTATGGTACGCGTCATTTTTTGCAAATTGCATTGGAAGGACCCCCATTCGGAAAATTCTGCAGTTATATTCAACCTCGAAAAAAGGCGTTGTTTTAAGGATAATATTAAAAATATTTAAATTGAATTGCCATTTAGCATTTTATTTAAAATTAAATAAGAATTCATTATAATTGTTTAACAATGTTACTAATATCTATCCTCAATGAAAGTTTAAATTTAAAAGCTGTTGATTTTTCGATTATTTTAGATAAGTATAACATTTTTCAATATTTACTATTTTTTTAGTAGATTACTACACTAACGTCACACCTACCAAAAAAATAGCACTAACTTCACCATGATGTGACCAAACATTGGAAGCTTAGACTACCCACAGCAGTGACTTTTGCTTGGGTTGGGGCTGGACTAGGCCCACAAAAAAATAATTAAATAATGAAGGAAAACAATAAAATAATGGGAAGGGGAAAAACTTTGACCAACCTAGGTTGGTTGACCGACCTGGAAAAGGGAAGGGGTGGAATGGGCCCACCCCTTATTTAATTATTTTTTTGTTTTCTATTTTTTTTAATGTAAATGAGTCTGTATTATATTTTATTGGGCAAAGTATATTACAAATACACATATGAAGTATGTTTAACTGAAAATGTAATACACGTGAAGTTTGTTATATTTTTACTTTTTTGTTATTAACCTGAATTTGAGTGGGAAAAATATTCTTCTCTAATAAAAATATGTTACACTTCTGTGGGGGGAGTATTGTCAAGGATTTAATCAACTAGAGTGTTCGAGAGTGTATTAGAATAACAAACAATTTACCGAATATAGAAATCCATGTGACTTGTACCATATATTTCCGTGTTTTAATTGTAAAAATTTGCAAGGACCAAGACATCACTTTTTTCCATGTATTGGTCGTAATTAATAATTAACGTGTGTTAAACTTTGGAAGTTACAAAACAAAATCATTAATTCCAATTGGTAGTAATAGTGTTAATTGAGTAATTGTGCCGTTCCTTCGTTGTAGACTTGTAGTTAATTTTTTGGTGATAATCCATGTAATTAATAATTAGTGTGTGACAGTGGGAGTTATAAAGCAATATCATTAATTCTGGTTAGGGTTGATAATTCGAATTGTTGGAAGTTTCATTCTGCTCTATAGTTAATTTGAATTATTGCAAATTTAATACTTTTCAATTCTTAATTATTATTATTTATTTTTCAAAATTAATAATTTAATGCGAAGTACGAAATATATATTAACGAATATAAAAATATTAAATAAAAAATTAAAGTTAATTAGGTTAATGATGTGGAGTATACATATATTAATTGTTTATTGGTTGTGGTTGGGTTGTATGAGGATGCTGCTGTGGGTTAAAAATTGAGTGTAAGTGGATGAGTTGAGGTGGATGAATGAGAAATTAATATAATATTGCAGGGCTGGGTTGTATGAGGATGCTGCTGCGGATAGTCTTAGTTCGTTCAAAATAACGCACGTGGGGATCTAGGATTTTTTTAGTTTGGGTTAATGTAGAAAGAAAAATTATAAATTTTGTTCTCAAAAATTAAAATTACGGAAAGGGTGTTGAGCTACTTCGGCCAAACTAGATTACGAGTTTTAAACTCGGAGATACCGTATTACGAGTTTTTTTATCCGTGTTAACCTGGTCACGAGTTTTTAACCCGTCGACAAGAATACGAGTTTTATACCCAAATTTTGGATAGAGAGAAACACGCCATTGGGTCCAAAATATGGGTTAGAAACCCGTAATATGGTATGCCGGGTTTAAAACCCCATTATCCCTTCTTCAACCTCATTCTAGCTATGAGAATCTCCCCCACCTCTTCCCTCCCTTTGCCCGATCTCTCCTTCCCCTTGTCGCCCCTCACGCCACCCCTCCCCTTGCCCTGCCACCTTTATCTTCTAGGCTCGCCCTAACTCGGCCCAGCCAAGCCCTGATCCTCCCGACTAGGCTACGACCTATCCCGAGGCCAACCCACCCCGTGCCCAATTTTTCTCATGCCTGAAGTTTGTTTCTAACACCCAAAATGGTTAGGTAAATTTTAAATATTCTAACGTAGTTTTATGGTTTGTGATTTTTTTTAATTTTATGATTTCGGTGAATAATTATTAATTAATTATGTTGATTATGATTTTATTGAATATTTAGTAGTTTAATATGATGATTATATTTTTTTGTGAATATTAAGAAGTTAAATATGTTGATTAGGATGTTGTATATAATCAGTAGGCATAATTAGGTTGTTAGTGAATTTGGTAAGAGTTTAGGTGTTGTATATAGTAAAATTAAATTTGTTTTGATGTTAATTAGCGTTGTTGTTATGTGTTTGTAAAAAAAAATCAAACAGACGGGTGAAACAAATACTTGTTCAGACATGTTGTCATAGCGCAACAGAGATATTTTTGGCGATGGAAGTCCTTCTGTAGAACTTTACTGAAGCAGCAAGAAGTCCATTGGTCACATGCCATTTGGAATGCATAGATATTCGATGGCGGTGATGACTTTGATATGGATGCCATGTTGAAGATTTATCGACGTCGATGGAGCAAAAGCCGGTTGAGAACATGACATTCATAGAGTATATGCAGGATGCTAGTTTTTGGGATATTTGGCGCATCATTCACGTTGTAATCGAACCACCTGTGATTACAGCATTGATAGAACGTTGGCAGCTAGAGACACATACATTTCACATGCCGATTGGGAAAATGACCATTACACTTCAGGACGTAACCATATTGTACGAACTTCCTATCAATGGCCTCCCATGGACGAGCCAGCAGACACCATCTGACTGGGAAGAGTTATGCATGTAGTGCTTCAATGAGAACCTGAAGTCTACACCAGACTATGTGATCGGTAACAGTATTGCGCTCTGCTGGTTTGAGGATTTTTACGATCCTATCGAGCTGGCTGATGATGCTAACGATCAGATAGTTCTTTAGTATCACATACAATAAAAACCAATATCATATATAAGCCAAATCATTGTCACACCAAACACAAATCAGTATCGTATACAACAAAAATCACTATTACATGCAAGCTAAACTAGTGTCACATACAACGCAAATTAGTATCACATTTAAGTCAAACTAGTATCACACCGATCGCAGACCAGTATCACATAAAAGTCAAACTAGTATTACATAAAATCTAACTAGTGTCACATACAACACAAATTACTATCAAATATAAGCCAAACTAGTGTCACATACAATATCAATCAGTATCACATACAAATCAAATCAGTATCATATACAAGTCAAACTAGTAATACATACAAGGTAAACCAGTATCACAAAGAAGTCAAACCCCTAAATCCTAGCAAGCAATTAAATTATCAATATCAATTAATGAAAACACTAATCACTGTAAATGAAGAATTCGAGAGAGGGCCATCCACGGACAGAGGCAATGGAGAGGAGCTTAATATCGGGGATGGGGCAGGCGCTTAATGACCTAAATGAGGGAGTCATTACTACTTTGACGAGGCAAGATGTGGTAGGAAGAGTTGGGGAAGAAGGAGAGTCAGTCGGGGTAGATTAACGGAGGTCTCGCCTCGTGAGTGGTCGTCAGAGAAAACCTTGGCCATCGACTAGGAGGAGAAGGTCGTCAGAGAATGTCCCGATCGCCGGCTAGGATGAGATTGTTAGAAGATAAAGGATGTGGAGTTTCTGGAAAAGGGAATAAGGGAGAGAGAAAAAGAAAAGGGAAGAGAGAACGAAAAAAAAATTCAAAGTCTAGCGGTAAAAAAAGGGGAAGGGAGAAAAAAATATTCTTGATAATTTTTAGGTCATTAGATCTAATTATTTTTTAAAAATTAAAAATTGATATTTCAAAACTCCATATAAAGACATTTTTAGTTCTCACCGAATTCATATTCCTATATCATGTCATTTAGTACAACATGATATATTTTCAATTATTTATATATCATGACGCTTATAATAATTGCCTATTATGATTGCTATATCATGTCATTTAGAAGAATAAAATATGCCTAATGTGATTCTTATATTATATCGTGACTACTAAAGATTTTCTTCGATAAGAAATGATAACTAATTAAATTGATTTTATGTTTATCCCCTTTTAAATATGAAAAATCGTGATTAGTAGAGATTTATATACCATAATTAATTTCTTCCCCATTTAATAATACCTGTTGTTAGAATTATATTTTGATGCTTCTTATATCATGTCACTAACCATAGAAAATCATGTTTGTTATGATTACTATATCACGTACTTAGTACAACATGATACACCTTCAACAATTCATGTTTCATGCCGCTTATAATAGAAGATATTGCCTTATTACGTTCACTATATCATCATGTCGTTTAGCACAACAAGCTATGTCTTATGTGATTCCTACATTATTTCGTAGCTATTTGAAATTTTCTTGACAAGAAATATTAACTAATTAACTTGGTTTCAAAATTTCCTTTTTTATATAAAAAATTCTTTCCATATGACTTTAAAATTTGTAGATATATTTTTAAATTTTAAAATGCCTATGATGATCGTAGTCATCTTTTTTTTAATTTCATGAAATCTCTCTTTTCCTAATTAATAGAGTTAATTATTAGTATCTGTTTATACCGATATTATCATTACCCTTATTATACTTCTCATTTATGCTACTCAATATTCCTTTGATATTTACGGTACAAAATACAAATTCTGTACCGAATCCTAACTCGTCACACTAACCCAAAAAATATCACTAACGTCACCATGATGTGACCAAACATTGGAAGCTTCGTCATTTCAAAATAACGCACGTGGGGATCCATAGTAGAACAAAGTTGACATTTGTTGAAACAAACGAAAACACGAATTTTTTTATATTTAATTCGAACCAAACTATTTCTCGATTCATGTAACAAATTTTATCGTCAGAGAAAAATACTTAGAAGCCTACGAGATTTTGGAAATGTACAAAGCATGACACATCACTAAATTGAAATATATTAAGTTTATAATTTTAAAATTGTTTTGAAAAATATTAAATATTTGTTAAAATAATATTATTCAAAATTTATTTTATACCGCATTGTATTTTCACATATTGAGTCGAGCCGTATAAATTCGAACTTGTAAGGTCTTTGACATAGTTAAATATTCTAACAAATATTTAATACATAAATATATACCTAAATTAATTAAGTTAGATAATTTTCTCGTTAGTTGATTTAATTTTTTCTTAGTACTTATAAGAAAAAGTGATTTTGGGTATTAATTTTGACATCTAGGTTTTCTAAGCGGAAGAAAATCCAAGGGTGTACGTTGCACAAGCAAAGCAACAATTTCACTTGGAGCTCACTAAGCTAAACTCGCAGCAGCGGCAGACCTTGTTAAAAGCTACTGCGATGGGTAAATGAAAAGGAAAAGAAATTGCTCATAACAGCTACTGAAGCACTAACACAAGTTGCGACATATACTTTTGTTTATTTCTTTTACTTGCATTGTTTCTATAAATGTCGGCGCGGAGCAATGTTGACATTGTGGATTAACCAGACTCGGATACTATGCAAGTCGTGTCGTTAGTTTCGTGAAAAACATGGGGTGATCTATCTAGTTAAGAAAAATCAAACCCATTACAATGAAAAATCAGTTGGTAGGAAGACTTCAAAGCGGATATATGTGTCTCGCAAAAATGTATTATTTCTATTATGAGTATTATTCTTTATGACCTCCTAATTTTATGGGTCTTGGATCTTATGCAATTTCGTTTATTTTTATAAAATTTTATTATTGAAAAAAATAAACGTCGATTAATTAATTTGGGGTTAAACATGGTCGGATTTAAAAACAACTTCTTTTGACCAAATCCATTGCATCAAAAGAGTTGATTTGATTGATATTCTAATAAGAAAGTTGCAAACGAGTCATAAGACTTTTCCAATCAATTTCCACTGTTTATTTATTCACAGACAAAACGCGTGTGCGTCCTCAGTTGAAGAAAATTGAATGTAGTGGATTCGTAGAAAATTGAACCAAATTGTTTATATTTTCGAATTAAAAATATCAAGCATTTTCGGCAGTTCAACACGCAATTCAATGAATAATAGCTGACGCAGATTAGGTAAAGTATTTTAAACTGTAAAACAAAAAAGTGAAAAACAATATTTAACCACATTTCACTAGGAATATCAACGGGCTCAAAATTGAAGCCATGAATGCGAAACTGCTTCTAATTGAGCATGAATACCATAGTTTTCAATACCGTTCCGGAGGTCATGCCGGTTTTTGTCCGAAAGTCGATAACATTGATATTACCGGTTGAACCGGTGGTAGAATCAAAAAAATACTTGACATAGTTTCACCATATATGTACATATAAAATTTAAGATTTAAGATGTATAAGTTTAAATATATGTGTACATAAATTTTTTTCAATTATATAATAACATTAAATCACATAATCTATCTCAAATTACATAAAAATTATAAACAAAATTATCTCGAACCATTTTAAAATTTTTCAAAAAATATTTTTATAAATAAAATTATAAAAAAATATTATAAAATTATTTTTATTTCCAGAATTTTACAAAAAAAAGTATTAAAAAATTGAATTTTGGTCCAACCGAAATTTTTTGGTCTGACCAACCATCATACCGGCCAGTTGAATCGAAAATCGGCTGGTTGAACCAAAACCCGGCTGTACCTTTGTTTGTGTGCCGGGTTACTGTGTGAAACGCGGTCCGACCAGTCGGACTACCGGTCGGACTGCGAAATTGAAAACTATGCTGAATACCATATTTAAAAGGGAAAAGAACCTTTTAATACCTTGTAGTATGCCCAAAAATTATTTTAGTACTTTGTGATAAAGAACTCTTTATTCGGGTCATACCTCACCAATTTTCCGTCACTTTGGTCCCAAAATTATGATAGTGTCCCTCCCTCAATCAGAACCTAACCAAACCCAACTCAACTCGATCGAACCCACATCTAATTCAACTTAATAGGGTGTAGAGAATAGAATATAACTCAGATTGAGCTAAAATTTTGCAAGAAACATAATAAAAATACACCTGATTTACGAAAATAATTTCAGAAATTTTAGAGGCCCGGATGTATTTTTTAATTTTCTGGTGTGATAAAAATTTATAAAATTGTATAAAATAGAAAATGCGACCAATTGAGTTGAAACTTGTCCTAGGAAACTTTAAGAATCTCTAATAAATTTAGGAACAAAAATGCATCTGTGGGACAAGTTTCAACTCAATTGGACATATTTTTATATTTTATACGATTTTACGAATGTTTAGTGCATCAAAAATAAAAAAAATAGTTTTGTGACTCTAAAATTTTTAAATTTTTTTTCGTAAATCAGGTGTATTTTTATGATGATTCTTGCAAAATTTTAGCTCAATCCAAGTTATATCCTATTTTCTATGCTATATTAGGTTGAATTAGATGTGGATTCGGTCGGGTTGAATTGAGTTTTGTTAGGTTCTGATTTAGGGAGGGGTAGTATCATAATTTTGGGACCAAAGTGATGGAAAATTGGTGAGGTATGACTCGAATGAAGGGTTTTTTTACCATAGGGTACTAAAGTGATGTTTGGCCAAACTACAGGGTACTAATAGAGTACTTTCCCTATAATTAAAATAAAGTTTTAGCTAACCAAGTTATACATGGCGAAGCATTCATGAAGGAATTTCTCTATTAGCCCCCCATTTAGAATGGAGAATTGGTAATGGCAGAGAGGTCAACATTTGGGACAGTCGGTGGCTACCTGGATCTGAGAATGGACACCCAAAGTACCTATACCCTGGAATGGACAATCTTCATTTTGTTTCGAATTTATTAAGGGCAAATTCAAGCGATTGGAATAAGGAACTTATTGACCGGATTTTTAGCCCTGAGGATGCTCGATGTATTTATGGTATTCAGCTCAGTTCCCATTTACCCGCTGATATAGTTCGTTGGCGCCATACGAAGAATGGTATATTTTCTGTCCGTTCAGGGTACTTTATTGACTTAGAGACTTGGTGGGCATCTTCAAATCTAGCTACACTACCTCATCTTCCGAGAACATTGTGGAAGCATTCTTGGAATTTGGCTTGTCCACCCCAAGTTCGATCCTTTATGTGGAGATTATTAGATGACAACCTCCCCCTTAAAGAGAATCTTGTCAAACGCGGAATGATCGTAGATATCGAGTGTCCTTTTTGTCTTACAGAACCAGAATCAGCTCTTCATCTATTCTTTAGGTACCCGCAAACAATTCACATATGGCAAAAAGCTGGAGTTGATGTAAGCAATTTTCCTATCACTTCTTTACTCTCATGTTACATGGCTCTTATTGTTGGTAGAGATAACTTTGAGGACGGACGCCGAGCATCCTTGTTATGGGGAATTTGGAAGATTCGGAATAAAGTAGTCTTCTGTAATTGCTCTTTTGATGAATCTCAAGACATCCTAATATCTGTCTGTCATTTATGGTCGAATTATATTAACGTGATGGCATCGCGCCGGATAAAAGCTCCACTTGGTCCAACTCACTGGAATCCACCTAAAAGTGGTTGGTACAAGATTAACACAGATGCAGGAATTAACTCCAACGGCTCTGCTCAGATCAGTGCGGTAATAAGAGATTCAGGCGGTAATTTTATCGGAGCTGCCGTTCACATCTTTACTGTACAGATACATCCGACCTTATTGGAAGCAAGAGGAGTGTTACTTGGACTCGAAATAGGAGATTACTATCATCTCCAAAATATTATTATCGAATCAGATTGTTTACCTCTTGTACAAGCTTTGAACAGGATGGAATTGGATAGAAGTGACCTATCTCTTCTAGTTTTTGATGCTAAACAAGCTGCTCGACAATTCAGAAATATCCAATTTTCATACATTCGAAGGGAAGCAAATCAAGCTGCTCATTTCATGGCAAAGATGCACTTGGAGGACGATAATTTGTACGCGACTTTTACATCACCTCCACCGGAATTAGTAACAATCCTACTATCGGACCAGATGGGTGCAATTCTAAGCCACGTGGGTCCTGATCTTTAGAAGCTTGTTAACCCTTCGTTTCACTGCTCAGCAATTGTCACGGTTCCTTTCATCTAGTCTTGTCGTCTATTTTGTTATGCAGATCATCTATAATCAATATTGCAGGTTCTTGATCAGTACTTTAAAGATGGTATGAGCCAGGATTGAGTTTTTTTTGGGTTTTGTTTGCTTGGGAAGATGGTTGTATCAAGAGAAATACATAGTATTCTTTGTAGTGTTATCGCTAGAGCGGGTTTTTACTGCGATGCGCTCTTTTCCTATTCCGGTTTTTTCCCGTTGGGGGCGGGTTTTACGGAAAGGTTTTTACCGAGGCCGGCGGCTACAACCTTGCTTTTGCAAGGGAGAATACTATGTATTAATTTTTAGGTAGACTAGCCTTGCGATATTTGATCGGATAGAATTAGGTGTGCTTCTTCCTTGTATTAATATTAGATGAGGTTCTGGGAATTGCTGTTCTGTTGTTCTTCTTCTGGTGATGACCATTATTGTAATCATGATAGTTATATTAATAAATGAAAATTACCCCTAAAAAAAAAAAATAAAGTTTTAGCTCAATTTAATGATTTATAATCAATTCACTACCTCGATGCAGGATTTTTTTTAACGTAAAACCAAAAAGTGATTTGAGTAAGTTTATACACCAATATTATAATTAGAATAAATTAAAAACTCGTCAATTCACTATTATATTTTGTGCATTTAGAGAAAGTAACTTCGCAAAATTGGAACGTGTTCTACTATAAGCTAACGCAGAACTCACTTAAAGAAGAATATTAAGTCCAATTTATTTTTAACTAGACTCCATCTCCTTCGGCTACTTAAAAAGGCCAATATGAGTGCTACCACTGAAAGAATAATTCTTTTAAATAGAAAAAGTAACCGGTATTGTAAAAAGTACTAAATTATGGACTTGATAAAGATTATTATCAGGGAACTAATGCTTAGATCAGATGGATGGAAAAAAATTGTTCAAATTTAATTAATAAAATTCGAGTTTGATATATTAAGAATATATGATTGTTAGATATTTATTTAAAAAAACCAATCACTATTCAAATATTTTACCGAAGAACAACAATATTCAATATTTTAGATAATTTCAAGCAAAAATATAAAATAGTAGTAGGTCAGAATAACAAAACCTATGATTACGAATTCTAAACTTCAGGATTGGCTAAGCAGAAATTAAAGTGATGTGAACAGAATCATGAGCTCAAGCCTATGATCAACCCCACTTTAATGTCCTGTTTGATGTCACTTTAATATTATAAAATATATATATGACACATGGTATGACGACTCTAATATGAACACTTCGAACTTTGACTTAATAAAACACTAAGGGTAGTTTGACCCAAATAAGCTTTTTGTCACTTTTTTATTTTGGATAAGGTCCGTTTCCCGTGTACCGATTTCCACTTTTGGCTCTTTGTTCATCCCGCTACTGGAGTCGTTCTTATCAAGCACACAATAGTTTCTCCATAAGTTAAAATATTTTAAAATTTTATCAAAGAGCTAACTTTATGAATGATTGAGACAAGAAAAACTAGGAAGCATTCAATTCGAACCTGTTCTACGCCTCGAAGGCTCGAACTGTCCTCCTTCGAAAATTAGGCAAAATATTGTTGACCTAATTCGAGACTTCGACTGGCAGGACAAAATATGCGCATCTTTTTTTGACCAAACTCACGCGCTTAGTGTTCCTCATTTGTCCGTTTCTTTTGGTTCTTCCACCAACGATTTCTCCAATCTTTTGGTTCATATATTCAAGTAATTTTATTGTAATAATCTAACTTGTGCGAGCCCCTAAATTCTTCTAAGTTTTATTGTTGGGATCACTTAGTCCCCAAGTAGAATATTTAACGTATTAGCTATAGTATTGCACGAATCTTCGATTCGCACAACGCTGAACAACTATAAGATCATTTTAGGATGATTTTTTTGACCAATGTTCCTGTCCTAACTCGCAATATCCGAAAGATAGTTGCAGCATTTATATCAAGAATTTAAGTATAGTATTGGAACTACCCTTAAATTAAAGAACCAGTCTTATGATTGACTTCACACTATATTAGGCCAAGTTAGCCTCCAGAATTTGAAAAATATAAGAGAAACTGATTAAGCCATGTGAGTGTGTCAGGTTCAATTCTTACAGAAATGATACAAAGTAGCTCTTCTACATATGATATGAAAAGGGGGTGTAAAGATAGACTTCCTTTCGGACTAAGTCCCTACTTAATGAGTCATCGATAAAATCTAATTATCCAGTATGATTGAAAGTAAATTTTAAAAAACACATGAGAGTCGATTAACCTAGACCCCTCCGCCTCCCTTCCTCCCCTCTGCCTCCCACCCCTCTCCTCTATTTCCTTTTTCTTCCTCCACATCCTTCCTCCACATTTTAATCCTCTCCTCCATGGAACCAACTCTCTCCCATCGTGGAGCAACTCTCTCCCTCAGTGGAACTAACTCTCTCCTCCTCGCCCAATCTCTATCGCCGCTTGCCTCCCTCCTCCTCCTCAGTCCGCCCTCCTCATCGCCTTCCACTCAACCTTCGCAGTCTGCCTCCCTAACCTCTATCTCTATCTTCGCAGTCCATCTACCGCCTCAAGCAGCCCACCTCTACAGTTCGTCCACAACCCGTAGTCTGCCATTCACAGACCACCCATTTCCCCCCTCCGCCGCTTCTGGCTTCACCGACCCTCTCTTCCTCGTCCTCTTCATTGCAGGCCTCTTTACGGGGGGGGGGGGGTGGAATGCCTGCTACTATACTGGTAGAGGTAGCCCTGAGCTTTGTCAATGTACTGACGACCCCGACTTTGTTGTCAAGGTTTCCATACTTGGACGTCGCTTCAAGGACATCGTCTACTGCTCTGGCCAGCCTCAACTTGTCTATGCTCCTGGACTCTCTGCGCATCACTTGTTGTGCAGACTCTGCCAGGTATTTGGCCTCCGACATCAGCTCCAACGAAGAAAGGTTCTGCTCGTGGTGGTCGTGGATGGTGCGAAGCTCCAGGTGCCTGCCTCCACTATCATCTATTTACTGGTGTGTTTGTTGGTTGTTGTAGGTTTGGTTTGGAGTTACTGGTGACCTTACTGTGGCTTCTGATTGGCTCAACGAGGTGATGAAGTAGTACGACTTTGTTTTGTCCTCGGGGGCTAAACTACAGGTTGTTTCCAGGCTTGCCTCTAGGTCTCGTCTGAGCCTATTATTGAGGGGCATGTTCGGTGCCTCTAGGTCTCTGGTTACTTTTTAGTTTTGGGAGCACGGGAGTTCGGGTGCCTGTTCTCTTCGATACTATTGTTTTGCGCTTGTTGCTTTGCTACTTTGCAGATTCTCTGGCCATGTACTAGTTTAGTGTCTTTGTATTTTGCTTGTTGCTTTGCTATTTTGTGTTGTCTCTTTTTTTGGGCCTCGACTGTTTGTTGGCTTTGTCGGAATTTTGCTTTGTTGTTGTTGTTGTTGCTTGTTTCAATTTTTGCCGATTCTGTGCTCCTTTTGAATTTTGATGCTTGTCCAATGGGTGTGGGAGGAGAACCTTGCCTCAGTCGATTCACGTCGACCTTGGCTCTCTGCTGAGTGTATTTTATATACGCTTAGTTGCCTTCTCGACTTTGTCTTGAGGTTTTTATACCGAACTTCGTTTCGACAGCTTCTGCCTAGATCATTGGTCTTAGGACCTTTTCGATCGCCTTTCATTCCCGTTCTGTGCCTCTTTGTACTTGTTGGATCAGTTTCAGTTTCTGCTTAGTTATCTTGTCTTGTACTTACGATCTTTTTGTATCGCTATGTAACCCCCTTTATTATATAATTAGTGCATTTTACCCCCTAAAAAAAGTATGATTGAAAGTTTGCTAATTTGCAAACATTGGTGTTATGATTAGCTTAGGTTGGCAGCAAGGGGAGAGCAATAAATAAGGATTTTCCGAATCAACTCGGACCTTGACATGTGCTTGCTTTATGTAGTGTACTTCAGTTGCGGATAGAGCTCTAATCGTTCAACCCCATATGACTGGATATCGATGTTAACGCGCTGCGAACACCTAGGGCTGGCAATGGGTAGGGTATGGTATTGATAATATCCAACTCATACCCTAGTTTTTTTTAGTTGGATCCATACTCTACCCACGGCCCTATGGATATTTTTTAGAAAGACTCAGACCCAGACCCTAGGGTCTAATCAAAGATCCATGCTCTATCCATAGACCCGCTACTTTATACCATATGTTTTTAAAATTTTAATATGATCCATATAAAAATTAAGAAAAAAATAGAGTTTAATTAATAATAAAATAGTATCAAACTAAAGTTATATAAAATAATAGCATTTCAACGAGCTAAATAAATATGGTTCACAAGTTATCAATAAATTTATAAGTATTAAATATAAAGTTCAAAAATAAAATAACTTCTTGCTAATTTTCCATGTGACTTTTGAATAAGTCTATGTGATTATCTTCGTGCTATCTTCTTGCTCATGTAATTTAATTCTTTTCAATTTTTTTTGCATCTGAAAATCATATTTAATTACTTAATTAGTTATTTAAAATTTGATATTTTAATATAAAAAATTATTATTATATATACCTGAATTTTAAATCACAAACTTGATAAAATATATCATTATCGTATTGTCTTTTTTTATGGTCTCACACAACCAATTTTGCAAACATATTAAAGCTTCCAAAGTCTCCGGATACAAATGATTACGATGAGTGCTTACCACCCTACCTCCTGTGCTAAAAGCAGACTCCAAGGCAACAATGGACACAGGAATACATAGCACATCTCGAGCAATAATTTGCAATGTGATGTACTTGAGCCCATTATTTTGCCACCAACTTAATATGTCAAAGTTCTCTGCTCTAGGTAAACAAACTCTTGCAAGTAATGATCTAATTCAGATTTGCTCACCGAACTTTTGAGTTTTTTCTTGATCCTCACGAAATAGTCATATTCAGATTTGTCTAATTAGGTATTAGAATTTTTTGAATTAACTTATATATCTATTATAATTATTTTCATAATAAACTAATTAGGGTCTAAGTAGAATCTAACTAATAGATATATGAGTAGGGTCTAATAAATGGGTCTATGGGTAGGGTCTGGGTTTAAATCGATCCCATCCAGACCCAGACTCTATTAAAATTCACATACATAAATCCATACCCTATCCATGACCCATAAATCCTTAGACACAACGGATAGGATAAAGGTTTGATTCACAAAGTCTGAATCTTTTTGCCATCCCTACGAACACCGAGTAAATGAAGATCGTCTGCATGTTGTCTTGGGAGGGGGTCTTTTCAAGGCAGGCCATTAGTTGCACACACATTCAGAGCAATGCTTGTAATAATCATGAAGGAGCTGAAAGTAAGATTTGAAACAGAGACATGGAAAATTAAACTAACAGAGATAAGGCTATCCATTAACGTCGCAAAAGAGGATGGAAAATTATAAAGAAACACTTCAAAAGACCCGAGGCCTTGAGCAGAGCAGGTAATTACAAAGCTTGAAAGAAAAGAAAAGTGCAAAGTTTCCCTTTTTTAGACGGGGATATGCCAAAAGGTGCAAGCTAGACCACTCATTTCACAACAAAATTTTATAAATTTCCGCCGAGGAGAATTAGATTGGGACCCACAAGCCTCCCACATATATGAATTGGGTTGTTGTTCCTTCTGTCGAGAGACATGCACTTCCTTCTTGTGGACGACTGCTTGTTCATTCTCTTTGTGGATGACAAGAGGGACACATATCATAGACTACAGCGTCTTCGCTGTGACGACAATTTGACTTTGGATAAAAGAAGAACGAGCAACTTTGGTTGGAGAAGTTGGCTCACAAATCCAGAATTTTGAAGCTACTCTTCTTCCGAATCAGAGAATTCCGACTCTTGTCCAAATTCAATAAATTCCTCCTCGTCATAGAGTCCTCTGAAGCACATCACTTCTCAAGATTAGTTCATTTATGCAAAAGATGAATATTTTCTGTACTTTATTCAACAATCAACAATAAATTTGTTACTCCCGACGTGTCATCATCAATATTAACAACAAGAAACATTTAGAGGGCAGGGCTCGAACCTGGACTTCATTGCATCGCGTAGCTGATCTTTGGAGTCTACAATAAAAGAAGTAGCAGGCTTCCATTTAATAAGTAAAGTACGTGCGTACTCCTTCCTCAGGCTTTTCATTCCGTCGCCAGCATACTTGTGGTGTCGTTCCTCTTGCTCGTTAACCTCTGCCATCTCTTTTCTCGTGTCTTCCAGCTCTCTTAGAAGCTCTTTCTCTCTTCTTGAAAGCTCCTCGCTTCTCGCGCATAGTAGGGCGGAGGTTCCATCCACGATTGCTTTTGCTTTGATGAGAAAGTGGGATTCCCAGACACGCTTGATCTTATCATAAATGAAGCCAAAGCGAAATCCACCTTCTTCCATTAGCTTTAGCATCGTCAGCCATTGAAGTACTCTTTCATTTGTGACATCCACCATCTTGGTCATGCGCATGTTATGTAACACAGCGCACACTATGAATACAAAGAGTGATTTGAATACCTGGTATTCCGAACACGAGCCAAGAGTTTCAATGACTGAGTTGTTTTTGCCAAAATATTCTTCATATATTGGAATAAGAGTCTCAGGCAGTACGTATTCTCCTCTTACTGCAGGTCCGTTGTGCTGTGTGATAAACTCAGGAATTCCCTCTCTTTCCAGTGTAAGATGAGTACATTCCAACTTGCTCGAAAAGTGACCCAGGGCCTCTCTAGAAAATGTAAATATATCTTCATTTTCTAGTTCAAGTTCTATCCCATGGCTTTGTCTCATTATGCTTTCCCATCTATTGATGGCAAACATGGTCACAAATTGATTGCTTCCACGGAGAAGAAACTCTAGTGCACTTGTGTCCGGAAAATCTCCAACTTTCTGTCTTGAACTTGTCGTACTCTGAACATATGTCATGTCTATCAACCCATCATCTTTGGTTATCACCTTACTCACTACATTTGGGAATGTTGTTCTCAGTTCGACCTCTCCATGTGCTCCTAAGAGCTTTGGCATAACCTAAGAGCAACAAGCCAAAAAAGAGACACATCAGCTGTCAAGTATATATGAACTATGTTGGACGCTGACAAAAAAAGGAAAAGAAGAAGCGATTACGAACCTCGGAAATCACACATTTTATCTCACAAATCATTGGACATCCTTCTGTGCAAACATAAACAGGAAGCCTCGGATCTCTCCGTTCTTCGCACACATGACAAGGAAAGAGATCCGTGTAGTTCTCCTCCACGTAAAAATCTTCTAGTGCAAGTGAGTGAACATGACATGAATGTTTAATGTTGCAAGGCAATGGACCGCATGTAAGATGAAGGCTGAAATTGCATTCGGCTTCAGCACATCGAAAGACCATCTTGTTTAAGCAAGAGACAGAACACACTTGGCAAACTTCCTGACCCTGCATATTCTCCACAATTGTTAGAGGGTGAGGGTGATCTTGATATTGGATAGAAGGAAAGTAGGTGGCACACTTTTTGTCAAGTTGGAAGCCACATTCTTTGCAGTGATAGACACCAGAGTGATGAGAGTGAGGATCTATAGAGAGCAAGTCTCCCAGGCACAAACTACATTTTCTGCTCAATTCTGGAAGTAGATGGCAACTAATCAACGCGAGCGGATCTTGCTTGTGAAGCGAATGATGCATCGTCAATGGCATCTTGGCGCAAGCTTTATGAAAATAATCTTGGCATTGGCTGCAACAATAGCTAAATATCGAAACTTCTGCCCCGCATAAGAGGCATTTAGCATCCTCTTCCGATTTTTCCACGGTTGTCAATTGATGCCAGTGGTGGATGCTCGTGAAGGTCCCATCGTCATTTTGTTTATTCTCGGGCCATAAGACACATCTCATGCATAGTTTAAACCCCCTCTCGATAGAGAGGAAGGCCAGGGTTGAACTGTTCATTTTTTGGCAAGCTACACATCTGTAGGATGGAGTTGTTACCAAAACCAAAGAGCAGTTGAAATAGTGTTGCTCAATCTTTTGAGGCAAGATATCCAAACAAGAGCTGTGGATGTGAAAATCACACTTGTTGCAAACGTAAAACGGTGGCAATGTGCAAAGGGTTGCACAAATTTTGCAGGAAGCTGATGAAGCATCCTCCATACCTTGCGAGAGTTTTAAAGGATGCCAATGACAAAAATGCTGTTCTCCACCTTCAAAGCTTTCCATGGATGCACGCGCGCACTTTGCGCCCACATATAAGTCGCACTGCTCACAGTAGTAAGCATGAGTGTGGCAATGTGTGAAACAGGCGTTGCAAGTAAAGATCGAAAATAATTTCAGAGTTAGAGAGCACGGGTGGAAATGAAGCTTGATGAATATAGAGGACACAGATACAGGGAATGATAGAACTTCTTCCATAGCACAAGGTATACACCAGCTTTTTTTGTTGGGCTTGAATTGAAGAAAATTGAACGGCCTCACAAAAAGCTTTCCACATTTCCCGCAATTCACATATCGTTGTCTGTTTAGAAACATAGAGCCATCTTCCGTATGCAGGATTTCAGGTAATATACCGAGACACGACTTGTGAATATAAACATCGCAGTCCCTGTCCCTGCAGCCGTAGGTCAAACCCAAGGCAGAGCTTTGACAAACTAGGCATTGAAGCATGTTCCCCATGAGCCTGTCCGTATTGTTTCTCTGGAGATCTTGGAAAAGCTGTAGGGGATGGTGATGACAAAAATGGAGAATATCCTTCTTTGGGTCGTAACAACCTTCGAACCTGGTACAGCTGGTATGCATGCTGAACTCGCAGTTTTGGCAATGATATAAAAAGGCATCGACGTTGTTTCCGCAAGCACCACATGAAGCACTTCTTCCATGTAAGAGCTTCAGGGAGAGAGTGCAGGAGGGGTGAAAGAAATGTCGAATTTTGCGTGGAAGATGTCCTCCACATGACTCGTGGAAGTAATATTCACTATAGGGCCCATCATCGTTCTCTGTATAATAATTTCCTGATATAAGCTCTCTGCATACACGACAGTGCTCCTTTAGTATTGCGTCTCCCTCCTCCCCTGCAAAACGCAGGAGGAGAAGACGGTGGTCGGAAAAAGGACGGAGGAGCCTATGCTTCTCCTGGCCACAAGCAGCATCTATTCCGAAGTTGCAGGCTTCGCATTGGTACCATAACATCATCTTCATCGTCGTCTCCTCTCCACCTCGAGATTCCGGGACGAGCTTGAGGAAGAGAGGACAAGAAGGGTGAATGAAATGGTCAATCCTTGGTGACAAGTGAGCACAGGATTGATGGAGGTAGAGCCTGCAAGAATCACAGGCATACACCTCACCCGACAATTGATCGTCACACCCGGCACATGTTCTTTCTTCTTCTGATGATCCCATAGAGACTAGCTTTAGAGGGTGCTCGTGCAGTGGGTATTGGATCTCCATCTTCCCCGCTACCTCTTAATTTACACTCTTTCTCTCTCTCTCTCTCTCTCTCTCTCTCTCTCTCTGAGTTATGTTGGGGTTGGTGCTGTATATATTTATTTGTTTTAGAAACACATAAAGACTTCAGGGTTCTATAGACACTCCAAACATGATCCCAATTGTCAACACTCAAAAAAAAAATTGGTATTCTTTAAAAATAAGACCAACTTGCCTTAACAAAATAATAACATTTGACCAAAAAAAAACAAAGTAATAACAATAGTGGGAACGGAATTCAGTAAAAGAAAAGTTCATTTTTTTTTGGTCGGTAAAATGATTATATTAACAAATGATAGTAAAAGAAAAGTTCATTTCCAGGCTAGGTGCCGTTTACTATTATTAATCTTTTGTAAAGTTGGCAACCGAGTCAACAAAGTTAACGTGTAGACCTAAAAAGAAGTAACGAGGCAAAATAATTATGCTTCCCGCAGAAGTAACAGATCAGATTCCTTTTGTGTAGCGAGGGATCCACAGATCCCCAACTTTGTACTCCATTCCGTTGATGACGTGGGCTGGCTTGGAAAGAGAATAAGACAACGGGGCTTTTCAATGAGCTGGTCTAGCACTCTCAATTTTTTTTTCACTCAATTTGTTCAAAAAACAATTTTGATATTTTTTTACCATTTTACATCATTCTGTTTAAATAATTTTTTAATGTCATAATTTTATTAAAAAAAATTAAATCCAATTGGTAAGGTTTTTAGGGTTAAAAAAACAAAACTCCTACCGAAAAATTCAACAGAAAAAAGGGTTAATAGAAGAGGAAATGTATCGTCTCCACTGTTGTACAAAGAAATAATAGGTTTTGGAGAACAAGTAGGTGATGTGGCGAGTATAGAATGATCACAGGCAAACTAATTTACCTCTGTTTCTCCGGAGAAGCTCATCCTCTGGGATACAAACCTTTTCAAGCTTCTCCTTATTAAAACTCTGTGGATCATCACCACCTGTGGTTATGGTGAAGGCAGCGACATCATCCTCCTTCACAAATACTCCTGCCAGAGAGCCAACAAGAGAGAAAGCTATTATACTACCAACTTAAGCATATGCTACCAACTTTTTTCTAGCAACCACACGACTCTGTATATGCTCACTTATCTATCACCAGCATTAAAATAAGAAAATTCATTTCTTAAAACTCACAAAGCACGCACAGCTCAAACTCATGGATGGTTCAAGGGCCGAGCCAATTCCTTTAAACCAAAATTACATTAAAAGTTAACGGTTTTTGGTCATACACAAAACCGCATGTTCTTTTACGGTTTTGGTCCAAAAACGCAGAAATTTTGCGGATTCGGTCAGCTTAAAACTGCAATAATTTTGCCAATTTCGGACGAACCTAGATAGGGAAAACAATTTACAAGGACATTTTTTGTTATTTTATCTCAAATCAACTCTGTTTAGGAAAAATAGCCCATAATATGACACATCCAACTTTGACTTAATAAAATTACACTATGCCTAGTTGTTGGAGGAAATTCCCGTATCTCGTCTTACGACTGTTGGGAAAATCTCTCTTTTTGGAATATCGGTGTACTTGATTATGACATGCGAGTCGAGGCACATGAACAGTAACCTGCTTATTGAAATAAATTAATGAGCCGTAGATTTCACGGAGAACGGCGATGATGAAAGCAGAGGACGGGGGCGACCGGTGGGTGGATTGGAACTGCGGTGGTCATGCCAATCGACAGAGGACGGCAGTTGTCACGACAACCTGCCTCCGCGGTTCAAGCACTCCACGATGGCCCGAACACTCCATAGTGGTCAAGGCCATAAACAAAGGTAGGAGGTGTGCAATCGGTATATACCGATCCTGAGTACTGAATACCGAAATTTCAAAAAAATCCATACCGATCCCGAACCGAAATAATTTTGGTATTATACCGAATACAAATTACAATTTCGAGTGCCAAATAAGTTTCGCTGTTTCACCAATGTGGTATCATAATGTTGGGAAACACGATATCTCAACCTTTACTAGGATCACGAGCTAAGAAAAACTCTTGTACACTCACCCCACTCAAGACACAAAGACTCACTCAAATAAATAGTCTTTATTGAAATGTACAAGAGAAAGTTTACAAAGGAACGAGTATCTCACTCCACTCTTTCTAATTGGGACTACTTCACTCTTCCTCACTTATGAGAAGCCTTTCTCTCTATCTCTTCTTTTTCCTCTCTTCTCTTCGTTCATGGATTAGTAGGAAGCCTCCTACTCCTATTTATACTACTCCACCTCCTCAATAAACGGTGGAGATCAATTCTATCCTACGGTGGAGAATGGTTCTCTAGAATACTCTACACATTCTAGGAATATCTACATGCTTCCACTCTCTTCCATATCCTTCCATAGGCTTCCATACTCTTCCATCTCTTTCTATATTCTTCCATAAGCTTCCATAAGCTTCCATAACCTTCCATAACTTTCCATAAGCTTCCGAAAGGTTCCACACATCTCTAGAAGATTCTAGAGGATTCCACACTTTTCTACAAGATTCTAGAGAGTTCTACACTTCTCTAGATAACCCCACACTATTCTAGAGAATTCTACTCATCTCTACATAGTTCTAGAATTCTCTAGAATTTCACAAAGTATTTGGAAATAATGAATTACATCCTAACAATTCCTCCCTTAATTCATATTTCCAAATATTTTGACGATCTCCAAGAATTTCACTTTCTTTTCCTTGACTCTTCTGATGCATCTTCTTTGCACTACATTGCCTTCTAAGATGCAAACATTCTTCTCATTTTTCCATCCTCTCATGATCAAGCATTTTTCCTTAAACACCTTGCACCACTTATTTGTGCCAACATACTTATATCCTTCTAATGTCAATGCACCCAACGAGATGACATTAGCTTTACTCGAAGGCACGTACCTCAGATTATGGAGAATGTGGCTTGTACCATTATGAAGCATCATCCTTATGCTTCCAGAACCTTCAACCTTCAACTTCTCGCCATTAGCTAAGTTGAAGTGACCAAACTCTCCATTAGTATTCAAGGTGTCAAACATGGCTTGATCTCGACATATGTGCATCGAGGCAGCACTATCCATCACCCACTTAGATTTGGCAACCTCCTCATTTGTTGCAAGGTAAACATCGCCATCACCTACATCACAGACCACATTGGTACGGGAGTCACTATCATCGTTGCTTCGAGATGCCTTCTTGAACCTTTTCAAGTCCTCCCTCAATTCATGATATCTCGCTTGAATGTGACCCTTCTTCCCACAGTAATAGCACTCCTTATCACTGTGATCTTGGCGCGTCTGAGATTTTGATCTCCATCTAGGATTGTCTTGCCTTCTTGATAGGTTTCTCCCTCGCTCTTGTTCTCGTTCTCCCATAACTAGTACGCAATCTCCACTTATGTTATCATCGTCATCCTTTAGTATCCTCTCACTCTCATGCAAAGCTGCCGTCACATCATCTAATATGAGAGTTGTTCTTCCTACAAGTAATGTTTGAACCAATGGCTTGTAAGACTTCGGTAGTGACGCTAATAACAACAATGCCTGCTCTTCATCTTTGATCTTGTCACCTGCATTCATTAGTTGGCATACTAGTTGATTGAACATATTTATATGATCATGAAGATTACATCCTTCCTTCATTTTGAGCGAGTATAACTCTATCTTCAAGCATAATCGGTTTGTGAGTGACTTCGATGTATAGATTCCCTTGAGCTTGTCCCACAACACCTTCGGTGTTGTCTCCTTCAACACACTAAACTTAATCACAGGAGCAAGTGCCAACCAGATTGTACTCACGGCCTTCTTCTACATCATGCTCCATTCTCTATCACTTATGAAGGCTGGCTTCTCCTCATCTAGAGCTTGATCCAGATCTTGCTGCACCAATAGGTCTTGAATCGTACTCTGCCACAACGTAAAGTTGGTCTTCCCATCAAAGAGTAGGAACTCAAACACCTTCGACATGTTTGATGCCATCACACTATCAATATTCCCGTTCCTCTATCACCACGAACCTTGGCTCTGATACCACTATTGGGAAACACGATACCTCAACCTTTACCAGGATCATGATCTAAGAAAAACTCTTGTACACTCACCCCACTCAAAACACAAAGACTCACTCAAATAAATAGTCTTTATTGAAATGTACAAGAGAATGTTTACAAAGGAACGAGTATCTTACTCCACTCTTTCTAATTGAGACTACTTCACTCTTCCTCACTTATGAGAAGCCTTTCTCTCTATCTCTTCTTTTTCCTCTCTTCTCTTTGTTCATGGATTAGTAGGAAGCCTCCTACTCCTATTTATACTACTCCACCTCCTCAATAAACGGTGGAGATCAATTCTATCCTACGGTGGAGAATGATTCTCTAGAATAATCTACACATTCTAGGAATATCTACATTCTTCCACTCTCTTCCATATCCTTCCATAGGCTTCCATACTCTTCCATCTCTTTCTATATTCTTCCATAAGCTTCCATAACCTTCCATAACCTTCTATAAGCTTCCGGAAGGTTCCACACATCTCTAGAAGATTCTAGAGGATTCCACACTTTTATACAAGATTCTAGAGAGTTCTACACTTTTCTAGATAACCCCACACTATTCTAGAGAATTCTACTCATCTCTACATAGTTCTAGAATTCTCTAGAATTTCATAAAGTATTTGGAAATAATGAATTACATCCTAACACATAATGCTTCTTTTCTTATTTCTCGTGAGCGCCGACAGATAAAAGGCATGTGTTTGCTAATGAGCAAAAGTCTTGCTTGAGCTTGGCAGAAAGGTGGAGAAGATATTACCGAAACAATTCTGGTATATCCCGTAATTATACCGAATACCAAAATTTGTTAAAATTTTTCAAATGTCCATACCGAATTAAATCTCGTAAACCAAAATACTGATCCCGAAATACTGAATACTGAAAAAAATTGGTAATACCGAATACGAAATACCATTTGCTCACCCCTAAACAAAAGACAGAGATGCAAGCTCGGGAACGACGGTGGTAACGGGGACCCCCCCCAGCTGGTGGAAGGTTGCGCTCGTTGCGGGACTCAACCCAACACCTTACAGCACGAGCTGACGATAGCCATGCACCCCTTGTGTCTGCGTTCCGGAGGGCAACCCTCTCTTTCAAGAGGATTCGCGGCATGTCAAGCCTTGGTAAGGTTCTTCGAAATGAGCCACTTCAAATAAGTTCATTGCTCTGGCCCAGAATATGATGCCCAGGGCGACAACTCCTGGTGCAACAGCAAGCTTTTTAGGTCCGCTGTCAAATCCCCGGGCTCCCCCCGTGGTCGAGCAAGGAGGAGCTGATTTTTTAGGGTGCAAAAAAAAAACCTGTTTGTTAGTTTTTTTATCCGTGTTCTAATATCATCAATCACAAACTATGATCTCGCCTCTCTATATTTCTCATATACTTATAATTATGGATAAGTTAATAGAAGACAAATATATCAATGTTAAAATTTTGGTGGTTCGAGAAAAATACTTATCTCATGAAGAGAAATATATTAAGTGTAAACTAATGTCGCAATTATATAGATATGTTAATTATTTACTTCTTAATTGAAGTACTTTTTTATTTTAATATAATTTTTTAATTTATCATGTAATATGTTCTTAACTTAATAAATTTTTTTATTTTGCAAAATCATATTTTTGTTTACTTGTATTTTTTTTACTTAGGTCATAGTTATATTTGAATTTAATATAATTATTTGTATTAAGATAATTGTGCTAACGTAGAGCTGACATGGATACAAGAACAAGGCTGTAGCAAGAGTGCAGGTGCGAGGGAAAAATTGGGTTTAGCAGTGAAATTGAACGAGAGAAAATTTGTTGGAGTAAAGACACACCACGAACCCGAGTGGAGATAGCCTAAGTAAAATGAAATTGACATTGTTGGAAACAAACGAAAACACTAATTTTTTCATTTAATTCCAACCAAACTACTCTTTTTTCTAAATAAGTTCAAATCGAACTTCTCACTGATTCATGTACGAAATTTTATCGTTAGAGAAAAATAATTATAGGTCTACGAGATTTTGAAAAATATACAAAGCATGATTATCATTAAATTGAGCTATACTAAATTTGTTGTAGCTAACAAAGAAACATAAACTTCGAACTTGTGAAGAATATTGAATATTTGTTAAAAAATAATATTCAAATGATTCTTTTTACATCACATTGTCTTTGACTTATTGAGTTGAGCTATATAAGTTTGAGCTTGTAAGACCTTTCACATAGTTTTCAACGAAATAAACTCTTGAATTAACCTAGGAAACTGTTTTCATTACTTAATTAATGTTTTTTAGTACTTGTAAGAAAAAGTACTTGTTATTAATTTTGTGAATTAATTTTGACATCTAGTTTTTTTTTAGCTGTAGAAAATGGACAAAAACTACACCTCGAATAAATAAGCTCGCAGCGCCTGACCTTGTTAAAAGCTACCGCGCTGCGGTAAATGACAAGAAAAAAAATTGCAAGTAAAACGAAGAAGACAGAAGCTCCAATGAGCTAAAATTGTTTAGAAATAAACAAGATCTACTTTAGAGCTCCTTGAAGTGATAATCATTGGATAAGTGTTTGGGGGAAAGTGTTAAATTATTTGGGGAAACGTGTTTTAATCATTGGATGATTAACCAACTAATAACTATTCAATGATTACCTACTTAAGCTCTCACGAATTGACAAAAGGCATGTTAGTACAGCTCGAGAGTGTCAAATTACAGAATGATCATAACAGGTTTAGCACGCGTGCGACTACGCCCCTTCCTTCCATTAGATCCTTTTGTATAATCCTTATTCGAGGCGCATATGAGCTACTGAAGCTCTAACACAAGTTGTGACATCTAGTTTTGTTTTGTTACTCTTTGCTTGCATGTACCTATAAATATCGATAATTCATTTGCCAGAAAGGAAAATTGTCCATACAAACCCAGAAAGGTTCAACATGTCTTAAGATTTAGATTTAGATTTAGGTGAAGGTCTCATGTAGCCAGTCAGCCTTTTGACATTTCATATCATTAGCTTGCTTCATAGTTAATAATTTTCAGAGAGTTCTAGGGAGCTTTGTATTCTGTGAGCAATCAGCAATCAGTTTCAGGAGAAAAAAAGAAAAAAGGAAAGAAACACTACAAAAGACCTGAGGCCTTGGCAGGCAAATCAAACACCCGTAAGTCAAACACTCGAGCGCGATTGGAGATGAATGATTAACATGGAGGAGTGTTCACGATCTAAGTGAAGAACATCCAAGTGATCTGGTTCACCTTCTATTACTCTGCAAGTCCTCGTTCTGGATCACGCTCTGAGTTGGCTCAAAAATCCAGAAATCTAACGGAATCCCAACGCATCATAGAGTTCACTGAAGCAAAACAATTCTCAAGATTAATAGTTCATTTATGCAAAAGATCAATATTTTCTGTACTTTATTCAACAATCAACAATAAATTTGTTGAGCCCGACGTGTCATCATCAATATTAACAAAACGAAACATTTAGAGGGTAAGGATCGAACCTGGACTTCATCGCATTGCGTAGCTGATCTTTGGAGTCTACAATAAAAGAAGTAGCAGGCTTCCATTTGATAAGTAAAGTACTTGCGTACTCCTTCCTCAGGCTTTTCATTCCGTCGCCAGCATACTTGTGGTGTCGTTCCTCTAGCTCGTTAACCTCTGCCATCTCTTTTCTCGTGTCTTCCAGCTCTCTTAGAAGCTCTTTCTCCCTTCTCGAAAGCTCCTCGCTTCTCGCGCTTAGTCGGGCAGAGTTTTCATCCACGATTGCTTTTGCTTTGATGAGAAAGTGGGATTCCCATACACGCTTGATCTTATCATAAATGAAACCAATGCGAAATCCACCTTGTTCCACTAGCTTTAGCATCGTCAGCCATTGAAGTACTCTTTCATTTGTGACATCCACCAACTTGGTCGTGCGCATGTTATGTAACACAGCGCACATTATGAACACAAAGAATGATTTGAATTCCTGGTATTTAGAACGCGAGCCAAGAGCTTCAATAACAGTGTTGTTTCCGCCAAAATATTCTGCATATATTGGAATAAGAGTCTCGGGTAGTATGTATTCTCCTCTTACTGCAGGTCCGTTGTGCTGTGTGATAAATTCGGGAATTCCCTCTATTCCCATTGTAAGATGAGTACATTCCAACTTGCTCGAGAAGTGACCCAAGGCCTCTCTAGTAAATGTAAACATATCTTCATCTTCTCGTTCAAGTTCTATCCCATGGCTTTCCTTCATCAAAATTTCCCACATTGTGATGGCAATAGAGCAACCCTTTGTAATCCTCCTTTGTCGGAGAAGAAACTCTAGCGCACTTGTGGCCGGAAAATCTCTTACTTTCTGTCTTGAACTTGTAGTACTCTGATCATATGTCATATCTATCAACCCATCATCTTTGGTTATCACCTTAGTCACTACATTTGGGAATGTTGTTCTCAATTCAACCTCTCCATGTGCTCCTAAGAGCTTTGGCATAACCTAACAGCAATAAGCAAAAAATGAGACACACATCAGCTGTCAAGTATGAACAATGTTGGATGCTGACAAGGAAGAGAAGAAACGATTACGAACCTCGGAAATCACACATTTTATCTCACAAATCATTGGACATCCTTCTGCGCAAACATAAACAGGAAGCCTCGGATCTCTTTTTTCTTCGCACACATGACAAGGAAAGAGATCCGTGTAGTTCTCCTCCACGTAAAAATCTTCTAGTATAAGTGGGTGAATATGACATGAATGTTTGATGTTACAAGGCAATGGACCGCAAGTAAGATGAAGGCTAAAATTGCATTCGGCTTCAGCACATCGAAAGACCATCTTGTCTAAGCAAGAGACAGAACACAATTGGCAAACTTCCTGACCCTGCATATTCTCCACAATAGTTAGAGGGTGTGGGTGATCTTGATATTGGATAGAAGGAAAGTAGGTGGCACACTTTTTGCCAAGTTGGAAGCCACATTCTTTGCAGTAATAGACACCAGAGTGATGAGAGTGAGGATCAATAGAGAGCAAGTCTCCCAGACACAAACTACATTTTCTGCTCGATTCTGGTAGTAGATGGCAACTAATCAACGCAAGCGGATCTTGCTTGTGGAGCGGATGAGGCATCGTCAATGGCATCTCGGCGCAAGCTTTGTGGAAATAATCTTGGCATTGGCTGCAACAATAGCTGAATGTCGAAACTTTTGCCCCGCATAAAAGGCAATTAGCTTCCTCTTCCAATTTTTCCACGAGTGCCAATTCATGCCAGTGGTGGATGCTCGTGAAAGTCCCATCATCATTTTGTTTATTCTCGGGCCATAAGACACATCTCACGCAGAGTTGAAAACCCCTCTCAATAGAGCGAAAGGCCAAGGTTGAACTGTTCATTTTCTGGCAAGCTGCACATCTGTAGGATGGAGTTGTTACCAAAACCAAAGAGCAGTTGAAATAGTGTTTCTCAATCTTTTGAGGCAAGATTTTCAAACAAGAGCTGTGGATGTGAAAATCACACTCGTTGCAGAAGTAAGACGGTTGCAATGTGCAAAGGGTTGCACAAATTTTGCAGGAAGCTGATGAAACATTATCTTCCATACCTTGTGAGAGTTGCAAAGGATGCCAATGACAAAAATGCTGTTCTCCACCTTCAAAGCTTTCCATGGATGCACGCGCGCACTTAGCGCCCACATAAAAGTCGCACTGCTCACAGTAGTAAGCATGAGTGTGGCAATGCGTGAAACAGGCGTTGCAAGTAAAGATCGAAAATAATTTCAGAGTTAGAGAGCACGGGTGGAAATGAAGCTTGATGACTATAGAGGACACAGATACTAGAACTTCTTCCATAGCACAAGGTATACACCAGCTTCTTTGGTTGGGCTTGAATTGAAGAAAATTGAACGCCCTCCGAATACATTTTCCACATTTAAAGCAAGTCATTTTTTCTTGTCTGTTTAGAAACATAGGACCATCTTCCGTATGCAGGATTTCAGGTAATATACCAAGACACGACTTGTGAATATATACATCGCAGTTCTTGCAGCCGTAGGTCAAGCCCGACGCAGAGCTTTGACAAACTAGGCATTCAAGCATGTTCCTGTTGAGCAAGTCCGTCTTGTTTCTCTTGGGATCTTCGAAAAGCTGTAGGGGATGGTTATGACAAAAATGGAGAATATGCTTCTCTGGGTTGTAACAACCTTCGGGATCTTCATGGGAGAATAAGGCGCACTTGACATCCATCTTGAACCTGCATTTCTCGCACTCGTAGCACCACTTTGCTGTACGTTTTGAGCAAACGTGACAAGAAAACAACAAACCTTGTTTTAACGAGAGAGGATGTGGATGACACCGATGTTGAATCTCCAGCGGCAAATCCATACAAGATTTGTGAATGTAGAACTTACAACGATCACAACCAGCAAAATCACCCCGACCTGATATTTTTCTTTCGCAGATTTTGCATTGGACGTCATCAAAAAGCTTATCATCAAAAAGCTTTAGAGGATGGTGGTGACTCAAGTGCTTGACGGTCCCTCCTTCGTCTTCGGTCTCGAACTTGGTACACTTGGGATCCATGCTAAAGTCGCAGTTTTGGCAATGATATACAAAAACATCAGCTCTGGGGAAATAGTCTCCGCAAGCACCACATGAAGAAGCTCTTCCAACTAAGTCGCAGTTTTGGCAATGATAGAAAAAGAGATCGCTGTCATCAGTTTTGCAGGCATCACATGAAGCTCTTCCATGTAAGAGCTTCAGGGAGAGAGTGCAGGAGGGGTGAAAGAAATGTCGAATTTTGCGTGGAAGATGTCCTCCACATGACTCGTGGAAGTAATATTCACGATAGGGCCCATCATCGTTCTCTGTATAATAATTTCCTGATATAAGCTCGTCGCATACACGACAGTGCTTTGCATATCTCTCCTCCCCTGCAAAACGCAGGAACAGATCACAAAGGTGGTCGGAAAAAGGAGGGAGGAGCCTATGCTTCTCCTGGCCACAAGCAGCATCTATTCCGAAGTTGCAAGCTTCGCATTGGTACCATAACATCATCTTCGTCGTCGTCGTCTCCTCTCCTCCTCCGCCTCGAGATTCCGGGACGAGCTTGAGGAAGAGAGGACAAGAAGGGTGAATGAAATGGTCAATTCTTGGTGGCAAATTAGCACAGGATTGATGGAGGTACAGCCTGCAAGAATCACAGGCATACACCTCACCGGACAATTGATCGTCACACCCGGCACATGCTCTTTTGTTTTCTTCTGATCCAATAGAGACCAGCTTTAGAGGGTGCTGGTGCAGTGGGTATTGGATCTCCATCTTCCCCGCTACCTCAAATTGTTTTACTCGTGTGAGTTATGTTGGTGGTGGTGTATATATTTATTAGTTTTAGCAAAACATAGACTTTTCAAGGTTTTCATGACAAATTGTTTAATCCAAGTTGTATGCACTCCAAACAAATATATGGAATTCTTTAAAAATAAGACCAACTTGCCTTAATAACTTATTATTTATTTGATAGAGGGAGCGGGATTCAATAGAAGAAAAATTCATTTCCAGGGTAGGTGCGGTTTACTATTAGTCTTTTGCAAAGTTGGACCCGGAATCAACAAGTGGACAATAGGTTTGGTAATGTTTACCAAAAAAGACAATAGGTTTGGTAATAAAAAAAACTACTTCCAAATTTTTAAAGCCATAATTTGTTAGCATTGAAATGGTACCCAAATCACAAAAATTTTCATTTTGGTGTCCACGAGGAATTTCCGGATAAAAACCCCATCTTTTTGACTGATAAACAAGTTTTTTATCCGTCAATACTAAAAGATGGATTTTTCTCGTTTTTTTAATCCCGATAAAATACCATTCTTTTGGTCTTGAATGGTAAAAAACTCGTTTATCGGTCCAATAGAGAGTTTTCTTGATCCGTTTATGGTTATCTAGGATTCCTGCTCATGAAATCTGAAATTAACAAGCACAATTAAATGTTAAAAATTTTTATCTATAAATGATGGATTTTTTTACCCTTTTTCGAAATTTTGGCTATAAATTCAAAACCAGAGGAAACATTCGGCAAAACCCAAAATTCCTCCCAATTTTTTTATCATCGTTTGAGAGCATTTTAGCAAGCGGTTTCAAACTTCAAGCATGTAAATTATCTTTATCTAGATTTGTATCACCTTTCGTAAGTACTTATGAATTTTTTAACTGTTGTTATTAATTTCGTAGATTAGGCAATTTATGCTAGGTAATGTTATATTATTGATAATGTTGAACCTTCGTACCCAAAATTTGATGAATAATGCAAATTGATTTTTTTTAAACTCCCATTAAAAAAAATTGGGTAATTTAGACATAGTTGAACTAATGGTTAAATTGTATGGTCGAACTGATGATAAAAGCAATAGTAGTTGGACCCTTTGGTTGAAATCGTTCAGTTGAATTAGTGGTTAGATCTTTGGTTGAACCATTGGTTAAACTGAAGATCGATTCAATTGAAATTTTGGTTAAAGCATTGGTCGAGTTAGCTATTGAACCCAAAGATCTCATCAATTGTTAACCTATTTGGTAAAAATAGTGGTTGAACACATAATTACCGAACTCATCTTTTTGACTGATAAACAAGTTTATTTTCATGGACAATTTTAGTCCCGAACAGATTGGAATGGTGCTCGACTAGTTGGCATTAACACGTGAGCGCCACATAACTATTTTTTAATATACTTGTCATTTCAAAAATTAGAAATTAAACATGACTTGATGGGAGGAGAATGAGAGGAGGGGGAGGGAGAGGAGGAGGGGGAAAGAGAGGAGGAGGGAGGAAGAGGAAAAAAGGAGGAGGAGGAGGAAGGAGGAAGGGACAAAGGAGGAGGGACGAGGAGGAGGAGAAAAACGAGGGGGTGGAGGAGGAGGAAAGCAGATGAGAAAAAAGAAGAGGAGGGGACCGAGGAGGAGGAGGAGAAAAGAGGAGGAGGGGATGGAGGAGGAAAAAGAGGAGGAGGGGGCAGAGGTTGAGGAGAAAAAAGAGGAGAAGGAGAAAGTAGTAATTTTCCATGCCACATCACCCCGACTAAGTAAGATACAATAGTTGACTTGGTGCTTACGTGTCAATGCTAAGTGATCGGGCACCTTTCCAAACTACTCGAAACTAAAACTATCCTCAAAAGTAAACTACATGTACTGAAATTAAAAAGAAAAAACCTACACAGTCTTTTTTGGAAACGACCAAACTATGTAAACACTATTTTCCCTTAATATTATGTAAACAATATTTTTATAATTTTTGATGTAGATCTATAAATATCTCGGCAGATTGTAAGAATTATAGTGAAATATGATAGAGTAACTAAGATAATTTGAAAAATCAATTTTGAGTACGAAGGCATCTTTGAATTAAGATTGAAGTTCTATGAAAATATATTAATGTACGAGAGATTATGGAGAAGAGTTGGTGAACATGTAATGCTTGATGAAAATAAAGAAATTAATAGATTGATATTTAGAAGTCATGTAGGGTGAAGCAAATTCTTTTAAGGCTTTAGCAAATTTCCCTTCATCTTTAACAAATTTGTTATAGCCATAGGAAAATTTGCTGAAACCTTAAGGAAGGTTTTCTCCGGCGTTAGCAAAGTTTCAACAAATGATTATTGAAGATGATAGAGATATTGTGAATATAGTTCAGACCATGGTCAACATATATGGATAAGACGCGAAGGATATATTGTTAGATATAATTATAGAGAAGAGGACATGTGATGAGTACGATCAAGTTCTTGTTCAAGAAAAACAATTATTTAGCAAAGGGTTAAATTATTAAGCTAGTGGACTATCCCCATGGATGAATATTGGTGAAGTGGATTCAATAACTGAGTAGTTTGAGACTGATCTGAGAGATGACAATACTCCATATGCAACCACGAACTTTGACAAAGAAGATAATGAAGGTGAAGAGGAAGAAGAAGAAGAAGAAAAGGATGATGAAGTAAATATCGAGGGAAGTGAAGAAGAAGAACAAGAAGGGTAGAAGAGGAAGAAGAATCATAATGGTATGTATAATTTTCTGTTAATCAACGTGATACACAATCAGCTATAATGATATATGCCAAACAATAGGGTTGTGATATAGCAACAAGGAGTTATTTTGGTTTGTTAAAGGAGGGCACTCTCTGGAAAATTAAAAAAGAAACCGTACGGGATATTAAGGTTTATGCAATGAAAGTAAGGTAAGAGTACATCGTCAAGGTATAAAGGCCACAAACTTACTGTGTCGAATATAGCAAAAAAATATGGATGGTTGCAGCTAGAAGATACATGTATCATAGGATGGAAGGGATGTACTATCTAGATATTAGAAAATTGTCAAACACATTTACCTACATACATGTAACCGCTTACGAGATTTATTCTATCATTAATAACTCTGATCACAATATATAGCAGAAATGATGATAAGAAGAGTAGAAGATGAACATATATTTCTATTAAATCTTTACAATTTTAAGAATACTTGGTGGGCAAAAGAGATGATATTTAAGAAATTATAGAGAGGTTGGGAAGAATCATATAGTCGGCTTTCATAATGGTTTGTCTATGTAAGGCAAATAATCCTAGAAAAGTGGTATTATGAGAATATTACCATAGTTTGCTCAGCTAAGATTAGTACACAGTTCATTTTCTACCCACAATAAAGATGTTTTATCAAGTTTCCTGGGCATTCAAACCTTGTATTCAAGCTTTCAAGCAATGTATTCCTATTTTGGAAATTGATAGAATATTCTTGTATAGAAAATACTAACTTACCATGTTGATCGCTACTACTGTTGATAATAATATTACCATATTTCCAATAGCTTTTTCTCTTATTGAAGTAGAGAATTTTGAGAGTTAGGCATGGTTTACGGAATAAATAAGGTTATACATCATTGATTGTTAAGGAATATGTGTTATCTCTGATTGACACCTACATAGAGTGTCGTATATGCTCAACAATCTGCCTGCAAATGACAAATGCTAGGAAATTTGTAATATATACTAAACAAAGTAAAACATATGTAAAAAACAATATTTTATGTCAGTATATTTCGGTGAACCATGGCTTTAGCATGATTGATTAAGCACAAAGTATGCACCCTATACTAGTCCATATAACCATTATGATAATAGACATATAAACCTCTATCGATAGTCCTGGAAGGCACATATAGATATATTGTAGTTCCTTCCAAAGCTTCACGTGGAATAAGAACACAACATCCCACTTCGTGCCAGCTTGACCACGACCACCTGAAGATATAATATGCATCCCTTCATCCAGCTCTAGAGATAATAGAATACCTTGGACATAGACAAATTATCTGAACATCTGATTAGGGTAATACCACTTCACATAATAGAATAAAATTAGATGTGCTTGCACAAGCCACAAATGCCCATCTCGATAAACTATACCTAACAAGTTGCCAATAATGGCTTTGGTGTATGGAAGCCAAATCACCTACAATAAATTAGTTTTTTAACATTAATTAAAATGCTTATAAAGACTAAAATTATACATTTTTTCTCAGATAAAAGATTTAATTACTTACATATTTGTCTCTGTGCTCATCCAATTCATGCTGATATATCATTATGCTCATACATTTCTTACAGATGCACCAATTTATTATTATAGTTCACCTACATGTTTATATATTATATCATATTTTTTACAAACAAAATATGAAAATAGTGAGTCAAACCATGAAGAATTTATTATTACATGATACCCCATACTTGACCATATTCTTGGACCATTAGATTTTTAGGAAAAAAAGTCCACTTTAGAACTCTGCGATTTGATATGTTCTTAGCTAAGTCTATGTAGTTTAAAAAGTTAATTTGAGCCAGACATCATCCAATTTTCCTATTTGAGTCATTTCTGACTACTTTGATTCGAAAATCCAAAGCCCGATCTCTCGATTCTAGTAACAAAGATGTGTGAAAGTGGTATCTATACTTCAGGACACTTCAAGGAGTCAATCAGAGTCAATAATTGACATAGAAAATGCCAGATTTGATCAGAAAAAAATGAAGCAGTTTAACAAAAATGAACGGAACCAGTAAGAGGTGGCCAACATAGAAAAATTAGATGATGTCATACTCGAATTAACTTTTTTAAACTACATAAACTTAGTTGGGAACAAGGCAAACTACATGGTACTAAAGTAGACTTTTCTCGACTTTTTATGGCAACCCAAAGGATCCTTTTAGCAACCCACATACAAACTAACACAAGATCTCTAGAGATAAAAAATAGAGTTTGATCGGTGGCCTACCATAGCTATATGTGGCTATTGAATCGAAATCCAATAACATCGATAATCAGCACATATTGTCTCTTGTCTTAGTAGTCTTTGAAATAGTATGTAGCCAATTAGGTGCATTATGCTCGCCTGAACAAACTGACATACTGTCTCATCTACAACATCATCGAGCAGATCTATAGGATCGTAAAAGTTCTTGAACCATCAGAGAAAAATGGCATTGCCTATTGCGTATCCTGGTGTAGATTTTAAGTTCCTATCAAACCACTACATATATAACTCTTGCTTGTCAGGCAGTGACTGCTACCCTAGTAATGAGATGCCATTAATAAAAAGTCCATATAGAATGACTATGTCCTAAAGTGTGATAGTCATCTTCCCAACCTGCATGTGAAAATGTATGTGTCTCTGGTTGTCCATGCTCAACCAAAGTTGTGATCATAGCTGGTTCAATCACAATGTGACCGATGAGCCAAACATCCAAAAAACTAGCAACTTGTATGTACTTTATGAATGCTATGATCTAAACTGGCTTTTACTTCCATCGGCATTATAAATCTTCAGCACAACATCCACAACAAAATCAGCACTACCGTATGATATCTCTATATTCCAAATGGCTTGTAACTGATGGACTTCTTGTTACTTCAATAACGTCCTATCAGAAGGACCTCCATCGTTAAAAATATCTATGTACTACTGTGACGACATGGCTGAATAAGTATTTTGTTTCTGTAACCAATTTTTGGACAAATACATAATAACAACCCTAACTAACAACAAAATACACATAATTATACTATATATATCACCTAGCCAAATTAACAAATTCACTAACAACCCTAATTATGACTACTGATTATTCATAAAACTCTAATCAATATAATTAACTACTAATTATTCACCAAAATCCTGAAACGTGTTAAACAAAATAAAAAATCACAAAAGTACGTAAAAAAATAAAAACTTACCTAACTTTTTGGGTGTGGGAAACAAACGGTGGAGAGGAGCGGGTTAGGCATAAGGACGGTTGGGCACGGGGGGGTGAGGGGCTGGGGCTGGGAGAGGTCGGGTCAAGCCTAAGCGAGTTGGAAGAGGGAGCAGTCGGCGGGGGAGGGAGGAGTCGGCAGGGGAGGGAGGAGGTGGCGGGAGAAGGAGGAGAAAGAGAGGAGGCGGCGGGGGAGGAGTTAGAGCATGATGATGATAAAATAGGTTTTCAATCCTTCTTTGGTTTTTTAGGCATGGTCAGACCAGTAGACGTGTTTTTGTACCATCTATTGGACCAAAAGACGGGTTTTTAACCCATATAAACCAAAAGATGATTTAAAAACCCATCTCTTGATAGACAAGTTAAAAACTCATCTATTGGTTTATACAGATTAAAAACCTATTTTTTTGTCAGACCGCCCAACATGGACCAACAAAATGGGAATTTTTGTGATTTGGGTACCATTTTAGTAAATTATGATGAACAATAACACCAAATTGAAAAAAACTATTATGTTAGTGGTGGTGGTGTATATATTTATTAGTTTTAGCAAAAGATAGACTTTTCAAGGTTTTCATGCCAAATTGTTTAATCCAAGTTGTATGCACTCCAAAACATATATGGAATTCTTTAAAAATAAGACCAACTTGCCTTAACAACTTACTATTTAATTGGCCAAGTGACCTTTGGTCCAGCGGCATAAGGGTGGGGAGGAGTTTGAAAAGTTCAGGGTTCGATTCATAGCGTTGTAATAGAATAGATATTAGAATAGGAACTATAATAGTAACTCAAAAAAATTACTATTTAATTGACAGAGGCAGTAGGATTCAATAGAAGAAAAGTTCATTTCCAGGTTAGGTGCAGTTTACTCTTAGTCTTTTGCAAAGTTGGACCCGGAATCAACAAGTGGACAATAGGTTTGGTAATAAATAATAAGAGAGATTTGTTTAAGCCAAAACTTGGTCTTCGTTTTTTTTAGTCCGGCATGTAAGGCGTTCAACTACTTTCAATTTTTCAAAGCCATAAGTTATTAACATTGAAATATAATATTTATTTAATATGATAATGTAAAAATATTAAACATTTACGGCAATTGAACACGCAATTCAATGAATAAAATAGCTGACGCAGATTAGGTAAATACCTTCAAATTGAAAAAAAAAAATTATACATAAATACTATGTAGTTTGGGTGTTTAAAAAAAAGACTGTATAATTTTATTTTCCAAATTCATTACCTATAATTTACTTTTGAGGACAGTTTTAATCTCGGACAATCTGAAATGGTATCTAGCCACTTGGTATTGGTACGTTAGCGCCACGTAAACATCACATCAACTATTATATCATTCTTGGCTAGGGTAACATGGCATGAGAAATTACCACTTCCTCCTCCTCTTTTTTCTCCTCCTCCTCTCTTCCTTCCTCCTTCGTCCTCCTCCGCCCATCCTCCTCTTTTCTCCTCCTCCTCTTCTCCCCCCCCCCCCCCTCCTCCTTTTCCTCCTCCTCCCCCTTCCTCCTCGGTCTTCCTC